>JANTCA010019428.1:0-24316 GCA_024741275.1 Chironex yamaguchii
CTTCATTGAGATACGTTTTACAGCCCGCCACAATATGGAGGAGAGACTCTGGTTGAAAGCAAAAAGAACAGTCGGCCATTTGGGAAAGATTCCACAAAGTGAGATTTTTTTCTCTTGGCAAGCGTGTTATTAGTGTTATATAACAATAATAATAATAATAATAATAATAATAATAATAATAATAATAATAATGAATGTTTATGCTGGATAAAACACTTAAACTTAAACTTAAACTTAGCTGTTATCAATGTGTGTCCAGGCAAAGTAATGAAAGTAAAGTAAAGAAGTAACCTATAAATACTTAGGATATTTAATAAAAGTGTTGTTGTCACAGTTTAACTAAAATGTTTGTTTAAAAAGTATTTAAAATGAGTTTGCGGCATTTCACAGGCTTCCAATGGAAGTATGTTGAATTCTTTTGCACCTGTGAATGAAAAACCTCTTCTAGCATACTCTGTTTTAATTTTCAGAAGTCATATCAGCTTTGATCTATTCCTTGTGCGTGTAGAATGCTCTATAACCTGGAAATAGTTTTTGAAGGGTTCAATAACATTATTGTCAAGGCAAGCTTTAACAATAGTGCAAGCACGCTGTTTGTTTGCATTTGTCACAGATTGAAGTGAGATTTTTGCTTCCAGATTTCTGTTTATAATTGCCTCAACTCTATTGTGGAAAAATAATTGTTAAATGTTATACTAGAATGAATTGATTACTGCTGGTACACATATCATTCCTTTTGCTAAACAATATAATTAATGTCTTACAGACCTATGAAAATTGGTTACTCCATTCTCAATGACCTAGTAGTTTAGCATCAACTCTGGTTGAAGAAGGAAAGCTGGAGTATCACATGACTAGCAGTTAAACAAACATCTTGAAATCATTATAATCACCAGTGAAGGTAAATAACAACAACTCTTCCATTTCAAAGTCAATGGTTACACAATGTTTGAAGCAGGGACATGTAACATACAAGGGAACACTTAAAGCTACCATGCATGTCTCCATCTATAATGTCTTTTTGCTTCTGGCCGATTTCCATTCATCATCATATTAAAATGATTGAGAGGTGACAAACAACAAAGTGGGTCAATTTTCAAATTACAGAAACAGACATGACACCATAAGTCCTACCTTTCTAGGATGGATGCTTTTTCCTGGAGATCAATATTTTCTTTGCTTAGTGTTATAACTTTGTTTTCTCTTATAGACACCAATTCTTGTAACCTTTCAACTTCCTGAAATGACAAAAAGAAGTTTAGATTTCTTTTGGTAAATTTGGTTCAACTAATACCACAACAAGTGCAAATTAATCATCACTAGCCCATAAAGATGTACAGTAAAAACTTGAAATCAAAGAATATTAAAGCTACTTACAGTTGCATGCATGCCAGACATGAAATATGAAACAACTCATCAACAAAGCATGACTCTTCATGGAAGTGCCACCCCTAAAGGTCCTGGCACAGTACGAACACACATGTGACAGAGTGACCAAGATTACATAGGAAAATCTGATGGAATTGTAAAAAAGTCTAACAGAACCAAAGAAACCATTTTGATGTAAGAACTACAAAGTTGAGCTTAAATGTTTAAGCCAGTTGGTGTAAGGCATGTAACTGCACTTATGTCTCTCCAAATGAATCTAGAAGAAATTATGTATTTTTGAATCACTTTCCTCACTTTTCCTATGCCTACATAGAAGATGTTGAGTATTGATCACGCACCTTGCTGGAAAAAGTCACTACAAGGTGCATAATTTATCACTCAATTGAAAAAAAGCTTCATGGAGAGACTTGAACTAGGAAGAGTGCAAAATCTTTGTCCCTGTTGCTCATCCTCATCAACAAGATATTCATCTAGATAAAAGGTATTTTCTTTCCCTCAAGTACTGATATCACAACATGTTTTATGCAAAAACTTTAAACTCAAAATTTATCCCTAGCTCTAGTCCATAAAAATTAATGTAACAAATTTAAAGCTATATTTATGTGTCATAAAATTGTGATGAATGCACTAGCATAAAACTAAAAGTCACTTTTCTTATGCTTTATAATTCATCAAGCAGGTAAAGTATCAAGCACTGTTTTCAAAAAACCCACAAATCGTTTAATTTTGGTAATAGCCAACTTCAAACCATCAAGTCAATCTAAGACAAAGGTTTTATTAACAACTTTGGCGGTCCGTGAGCTGAAACCAAACAGTTGATAGTACCAGAATTGATAAGTTAAAAATTATTCACAATTCACATTTTGTAGTAGTATAAGTTTTATTCTGCATATTTCAGTGGTTTTTATTGTACTTAGGCTTGCTTTTATTGTATAGAGATTTTGACAACAATTTTAATTTGAACAGGATCTTTGATAAAATTGTTTACCTATATTGTTTTACTACTATAGCGTAGATTATAAATTTGAAGACTCATAGAATTATTTGTAACTAACTGAAGATGACTGAAGTTCAGTCGAAACATGTCTTTCAAACTGAAGAATACCGTATTATGTTTACAATGCCTCGCAGATTTATTGCTCTTTAGATCATTTGGCAATTCACATTTTGTTTTTGTCATTATAAGATATCATCATTATGCACCAGTTGTTCAATAATACTGATAATAAGATTCCCCTTATATCCCCACTTAACCAGCCAATCTTCATGCGATAAACAAATTCAACACCTTAGAGCAACTTAAAAAATCCTTTGATGGCAAAGTTGCTTTTAATAATAAATGAGTGGTAAAACATGGCAGCATAAACCTTCTTTTAGTAACATGTTATAAACTTCAACTTCAAATTAAGGGAAATAGCTGCAATCCAACTTAAGACAATTAGCATTTATGTTAGGGTAAAGGAGCTCTGAGAATTTCATGTTAACACACTTTTCAGTACCTTAATGAGAAGGCAATTACTCTTATCTCTTGGCACTTATGACAGTACTGTCTTAGGTCTCAGATAGATAGGTAAATTAGTAACCAAGTCGAAGGGATGCTATATTTATGATAATAAATGACTAGTACATTTTACTTACAAAGGAAAAAACACAATAAACACTACAGCATTTCGCTCTAAACTCCAACATTTCAGTATGATGTGTATTAGAGGGCTATATTTAACAGAAGGACATATATTTCAAATTAAATAAAAAGGTGACATTTTAAAATGTCTGTTTCTAAATCGCATATAACAAAATATGCATACTTTGAAGTACAAAAGAACCATATATCCATGGATATCACCTCTATAAAGACCCCAGACACCTGTAATTGGAGAATCCTTGGATAAACTTTAGAGGCCAAAGTATTGGGTGAGAATGCCACTGGGACATGTAAAAACATAGCAGACAAAGACATTTTATTTGGGCAGTTGCTGATCGGATTGTAGAAGTTCATAGCATTTGCCTGCAATTAAGGGTAATTATATACATGCAATTTTATTTGATAGACAAAAAATAGGAAGTGGACTTTGATATGCCTATAGTATTTGACTGTTTTACATCAATTAAAAGACAAGGGAAAATTCTCCATGATGAACTTTTGAAACACAAACAATGTATTCATTTCTATCTCTAGGTGTGGAAAAATGTGTTGATAAGGAACAAGCAAAATTCACATAAACTACTCACTATTTCTTTATTAAATACAGACTTTTAAGACATGGTGCTTATAAGAGAAAGGCATTTGTCAGAAGAAATATGGTATGGTGTGTATACTCTCAAATATCTTGTGAAATCCAATTGTACATCTAGGTTCCACAATCAGAAAAGCTAACCAAGGTATAACTTGGTTTATGAAGAAAGCCAACATCAGTTAAAAAGGCATATAAATATGGCATAAAATAAATCTATAAAACAAGTAATTATGGTATCCTTAAAGCCAAATAAATACCTTCCGTAGCACTACTGTGTCATTGTTACTCTGTCCTTTGGAGCCATCTTCACTTTCTGTGACGTTGAAGCCTTTTTCTAATTCTTGCTCTGAAGGATCTGGACTATGATTTTCCTTCTTGTTTTCACAATTATTGGTACCACAATGGGGGTCCTTTGAACTGTCCACAATGAAATTTTCATTGGAAATAACACTCTCATCTTGCACTTCAGAAATCAAAGTTTGATTTTCAGTGTCAGATGTGACATTACTTCCAGCATCCTTAACATCTTCACCAGTGTCTGACAAAGGCAGCTCCATATCCTTTATAACTTCATTACCATCAATATTAATGACATCAACATCTTCACTAAAAGAACTGCTATCAATAGAGGTAGTTTTTGACAATAAATCTGAACTGGATGATTCCTCATCACCCACTATCTTTAAATCATATGTTTTAGCTGTGTTTTCTTTCAAGTTAGAGTTAACCACATGTTCATGTTTTTCTTTTTCGTATATATTTAATTCAACTGGGCTGATGGTAGCACCATTATCTGACTCACTCGTGCTATCACTTGTTGGTATTGTGAGGGTCTCGTTACAAGGTCTCGTTACTTCGGAATCCTCTGATGAATCTTTTGAATCAGTCCTTGCTAATCCTTCATTGGGGTCCTTATCAGAGGGATTGGAAGTTTTTACTACTTCAGTCACATTTTCAACTGGATAATTAATATCTTTTTCCAATGAAAATACAGTTTTTCCATTAAGGTTTACATGCGCATCAACAGATACTCCTGAGAATACAACTTGAGCATTAGGTTTTTCATGAAGTGGTAAATTCACCACTTTTGAAGCATTAAGAGCATTTGTTCCTAAAGTATGCTGTGTAATTGCATCAACTGAAGATGTCACATCTTCTCTTGAATTCACTTTTGGAATTATTGTTTTCCCTGGACTATTCTGTGCATCATCCTTATGGTCTGTAAGATATGTGTCAAAAAACTCTTCGTTATCTAGTTTGAGCTTTCTGGATACTTTTGATGGTAAACGTAAATGCTCTTTTTGTGTTTTAAGGATGCCATCATCCTTTGCATGAGACTGTGATGAGTCAGGCTTTTCTCCACCCTCTTTCAAAGCTATTAGTAAAATCATTGAAGACAGTAGACTTGTTAAGAGAGAATGACAAATATTTTGCAATCAAGTATACTAGAACAGATTAGTATCAGTTACAAAACATACAAAGATATCAAGTAGCTCAAGACTAAAAATCTCCAATTTCAAGTGTTCCTCTACACATGGGTCATCAACAACTTCTCCAACTTTACCATAATCTCAACTTTTCAACATTCTTAACTACATGAGTATATAACACAATGACATACCCAAAACATTAACAAATTTCTTACTTATTTAAAAATTCTTAAATAATCTATATTAGCATACACGTTTAAACTTACTAATAGTATGTATTAGCTGTTAGGCCATCCTCTCTGCATCACCTTCATCATTGCCTTAGTTGGTCACCTCAGCCAAGGATCTACGGCAATAGTACAAGCTTACTGTCCTGGCAATGTCTCAACGTCTACTGTAGTGGCCTAATTATAGTTTTAGCCTCCAATTATTAAACTGTTTCCAAAACGGCAAGTTAAAAACAGTAACACCCAGTAATTACTCAGTTATTAAAGTGATCTTGTTACGTGTTTAATATTTTACCTGATGGACTTGAAGCTTGACTACTAAGCTGTACTGAACTCGTCGTTCCGCCGTTGCTTTTCGCGTTAATACCAGTGACTTTGGTGTCATCACGAATGTCCAGTACTCTGTCGATCGACTTTTGTGCTTGTGACAACGCTGTTTTAGCAATACCCGAAAAATCTAGCGTCGGTGACGTAAACCAACTCATTTCAACTTTGCCGCAAAGTGACCGGCCAAAAAACTATCCACTTTCAACAGGAGCAATTGTGCAATATTCAGGCACCTATACTCCTCCAATATGATGAATAACATCAATATTAAGTATCGTACAGCTTTTGGTATCGCCTATAATGATATATGCAGATATCCATAGATGAAACAGTAACTCAAAGTTATTTAGTTAAAAGTCTGCAAGAGAACTTCTGAAGTTCCAACACCACTGCATCGAACCATTATCAGAAAATAAAAGGTTGCGGCCCGGCAAGGTACGTGTATTAAAATTATCTTGGTGTCTCTTTGTAAATCTGTGTGCCAGTTTGACGCTATCTTTATCGTCCTCTCACGGTATGTACTTAATCGTGTACGCTTTATTAAGATCCCTAGTGTTACCCAAAACTGTTTTATTGGAAGATCGAAGGAAAAGAGATACTAAATTTTGTTTTGTAACCTGTGGCCATGTTTACAACCAATACCGAAACGAGATTGACAAGCCACGAATGACGAAAAAGAAGTTGCAGCTCGTCGCAAGGAGCTGAGAATTTTGGCGGTTGCACTGAGTAGGTGACCCATTGGAAAATAGTTACTATAAGCAATATTGTTAACATTGGCTGTGTTAGTTTCCTCTTCACGCAAATTTCAACGTGCTGCGTAATTTTATGAGCAATAACGGTCTTCTCTGCACTTAAATAAAAATTATGTGCAAAAGATAGCAAAAGAATGTAAACCTCGAAGCTTCGGTCTCCAATATACGCACACCATAAGAATAAGGTCTGATCAAGAATTAGTAAAGAAACCACTAAATCCACAAACACTGTAATAGAATGAAAGCTTGCGTCTAAACTAGCAGCAGTACTAACTAAGTGCCTCACTCATGGTCAAAAAGTGGCATTAACTAATGGTTTACCTTTAATGTCTAACATATGCAAAACCCATACACCACAGATCATAAAAAAGTGAGAACAATCATTGTTTTTTTCTATAGTATTCTTGTGCTTTTGCATTAATAGGGAAGATGATGTCACCCACGGATCTAATTACTTAAACGAGCATGTTTCTGTATCAAACAATTGCATTACTAGTTAATTGCACAATGCGGAACATTGACGACGAAAATATTTCTCTGTGATTTTGCAGACAGTACACGTGGCTACTATAGTGCCCCACGAGTCGTTGGATAAAAACAACGCAAATTTACAGAAGAAACTGGATTAACAGATTTTTTTTAAGAAAGGTATTTGGAAAGCAAAAGTTTGTCAACATATAAAACACGTTCAAAAGCTTGGTAATTTTTCAGAGCTCTTCACTTATACAAAGCAAAAAAACTGGTGGCAAAGTTAAGAAGTAGGACATTCCTTCTTTTCCATTGTCGCAGCTGGGTAGGAAGGAGCTACCCTTTGTAACTATCAGAGATCACATTCAACACAAGTTCACGCTTCACAAAAGCCACAGAATAATTTATTGTGCACTTGAATTGGGAAATGATAAGAAGAGCATGCACCGGGTGCAATTGATAGTCATTGAAAATACCGCAAACTTGATTGTGGATTGCAACCAGCCAATGACCGAATCATAGCATATAGCGTAGCAGGACAGCCATTCAACATGACAACAGTGCAAGTATATGCAACAGAGGCGGCGTGGCTAGCGGGGGGCAGGGGAACCGTGGAGCCCCAACAGATATTTGAAGGGGTGCCAAAAACTAAAAGGATTAAAATTGCGCTATATCATCCTACTATAATCAAGCACAATGTGCCAGGTTAAGGTTTCCAAGAGTTCCATTTTCAAGACTTACAAGGGCATTTCATCAAGAATAAATAGCCAGTCATGAGTTGAAGGGATATATTCCTAATCAGGATAATCCAGAGAAGTTTTGATTTTTGTCTGAAGTAGTCAGTCATAACAAAACTGTTATTGTTAAGGCGTGCATTTCACAACAGGAAATTACTTGTGAAACGATTTTATTGACAGCTTCAAATCACTGGAAACGTGAGGCTTTCTATCATGCAATGGATAAGGTGTCCAGTGGAATTAGGGAGCGTTTTTGAGAAGAGTTAATTTCTGCTAATAGCTTTTTCCGTCATTGCCTCAACTAGCTTCCCTCACCTCCTGCAACAGTACAAGACAACTTGTGATCTTCAGAGAGCCCTTGAATGTGCCACGACAACTAAAAGAGCCATTTCCAGAAAAGACAACAGAGTTGATTGCAATAATTATTGATTAAACGTTCTGAATTCATCATCCTAAACAACTAAGTTAAAGTCTTCTTACAACGTTTGTTGCCACTATATTCTGAGATTTCTTCATTGTTATGAACTTGTCAAATACCTGTTCATCATCATCATTATCATCATGGTTTGTCTATATTAAATGTATGGACTTGTGATCATTACTGCATGGAATTCTTCAATGGATTAAACAATAATTATTGTAATCGATTCTGTTACCTTTCCTGAAAATGACTCTTAATCGTGGCACTAGTTATGAAGATCCAAGAAAGATTAGAGTCCCTAGTCGTAATGACCGTTAAAAAAAGTTGCTGTCCGTAGTTGTAGAACATGTTGAATTGTTTGCAAAAACTTCAAATAAACTTTCCAAGGCCCCTTTACAACAGTTTTGTCAAACTCTGTCACATTCGATAGCTTTTTGTAACTGCTTTTAGTAATCCTTAAAAATAACCTCTAAATATACAAACGAGAGACTATTGTTGATATAGATGCTATTAACAATTTGTCTAAAAGATGTCACTTTTGAATGTTTGCCATGCTCCATAGAATTAAGGAAACATTTATTCCAAATTTTTAACCACTTTGAATTTTTTAAAGACAGAGATAACACAAGCTTATCAATAGGAAAAGCTGGATTTTTATAGGTAGCTAGAATTAAGGGCTATATCGTTTCATACTGGTTCTGTTCTGTCCAGTTTATTAGTGCTTAAGACATAAATGCATTTTCAGAGTGAATACACCATAATTTAATGGCATGTTGTACAGGAGATGCGGACTTGCCTCAAAAATATCAGCAATCTGATTTGTAGAACATATCTCTTAGCAAGAAAACTAATGTAACCAGTCACTTCTTTCTGTTTTCTTTTTAAGGTCTTTTTCAGCAAATTATGGTCATGTGGGGATCGGTTTTTTAATCCTAGACATTGTCAAAATTTACAAGTCGTAAGAAAATTACCAGGCTGCACAGTCTGCTCATAAGCTTGACAACGTTCTTCTTATAAAGGGGCGCCATTTCCATGCCGGCCTCTCCTGACGGAAAAAGCCAGGCCGCCACTGATATGCAACTACAAGTGACTTCAATGAAGAGATTATAAGTTCTGAGGATCTGAAAAAAATAATGAGAACAGTACCAAGAAAAGATGTAATGGTTGTGTAAGGAGACTTCAGTGTTAAAATAGGGAAAGATGGTACGATTGACGGAGAGGGACGGTTGAAACATTGGGATTGTACGACTTGAACAAAAGAGTTTACCACAGTTTACGAAAAGAGACATCAACTGGCAGCAACAACCACACTTTTTAGTCACAAAACGTCCAGAAAGACAAGTGGGCTCTCACCAGATGAAAACGTACACAAACAATTTGTTTGACTACATCTTTGTCTCAAGAAGATCCATTACTGGAGTGAACGGAGCAAGAGCATTCAACAAACCAGACATTGTCAGTAACCACGACTTGGTGATGATAAACACTGATAAAGCTGAAAACAGTCAACAATGACAAGACAACGAGAACGTGTTTTGATCAGGAGAAGCTGAAAGATCCGGAAATAGAAGAAGCATTTCAGGGAGAACCAGCTTCGAAATTTGTACCTCTCCTGCTTTTGGACCAATACTCACTATGCTGTGTGAATTTACCAAAATACTGAAGAAAACTACAGAAAGAAAAATAAGGAAAGGTAGGAAGATAAAAAAAATGTGGATAACACCAGACGTAATGAAAAGCTGTGAAAAGAGGAGGGAGAAGAAAAGAAAGAAGTCTGTCGAATACAGAGCTGCACACTCATGATGTCGAAAAGCACTGGACGAAGCAAAGAACAGGTGAATGGAAGATCAATCTGACGAAATTGAAGACAATACTAACAAGGCTTATGATGTGAAGAAGCACAGCTGGGTATGACAAAGTGGAAGCAAGCGTCATTGAACAAAAGGATGGTACCATTTTAACTAAGATTAAAGACATCTCGAACGGATGGAAAGACTGCCGTGAAGAGCTCTAGAACTACCTGTTACAAAAAGACAAGTGAGTGCATGCTTAATCTGTGCAGGAAGAGGGATGAGGATAAAATCTTAACGTCAGAAAAGGAATTTTCCATCAAAGGGCTGACGTAGAACATGTCACCAGACGAGGAAAAAATCAGAGCTGAACTCATTAAAGTTGGAGGAGAAACAACAATGAAAGTGCTATACAAACTGTGCAGTAAGATTATGAAGACGTAAAAACGGCCAAGTAAATGGACTCAAAGTGTACTTTATACAATACAAAAGAAGGTTAACAGCAGAAAGTCTCGTAAGTCATGCATCAAAAGTGATTTTGCAGATCATCCAGAAAATGATGACACTCGTGGATAGCAGAAATACTAAGTGAGAATCAAGCAAGTTTCAGAAGAGAAGGAATCACTGTACAATAGATAACAACTTTGAGAATTCTGAACGAGGGAACACGAAATTTGGGTAAAACGACTTTTCGCGGCTTTATCGACTTCTGGAAAGCATTTGATAGTCTGGCAAGAGGAAGTTTGGAACACCATGGAGAAATGCAACATTGGAAAAGGAACAATATTAATCCAAAACCTGTATGATGAAGCAAGGATTTAAGTCCTGATTGATGTGCAATACAGTGACTCGTTTAGAACTACTGCTGTTGTATGATTAAGTTGCTTATTATCTCCAACCATGTTCAACTTGTTTCAAGAAAGAATTACGGAGAAACATTAGAATGGCACTACGGAGGCACGGGATGTACAAGGAGAGGTAACCGGAAAACATGTTCCGCAGATGGTATCGGTAGGTATCGATAAGAAAGAGGACAGTAGGGAAAATTTGAGACATAACAAGAGGGCTGGAAGCAGCATAAAAAATATAAGGGATGGAAATTAGCAAAGAGAATAGCAAGGTGATGATAGCAGGTAAAAGAGAAAACACTGAGAACCAAGTGGTGAATGTGACAGTAAACTGAGTTTCTCTGGAGCGGTTCAGGAGGTTTACGTACCTTGGACGACAGATAGTGGACAGTGTCAAGTTAGAAATGGAAATCTGCATGTGAACTGGGCAATTGTACTGAGAAAGAAGCCGAGTCCCGTTTTCTGCAACATCATTAATATCAGTTCTAAACACAACGGGCTTGTTATGTTACCAACTCAAAACGTTTCTGAGCAAACCAAAGACAAAAAATAAAACTTTTAGGTCAAGATAAATACACAGAGCCTGTAGATCGTGAAAAGAGATTGTGAAAAGAGCAATCTAAGCTCCCTCATTACCAGTAAGGAATATGTGCTTTCATTTAGACTAAGTTCTTTCATGATTTAGTTATACACGCTATTCAAAGCATTCGTTAGGTCAAGTAGAATGGTACCAGTGGAGGTACAAATCCTTGCTGCGCATTTGCATTGAATATGGAGATGGGAATGCTATCTCAGGAATTATTAACAAGAAATTTTCTGTCGCCACAGCAGGCTCATTGCGTTATTCCACAATCGCGTACCGCTTGATTTATATCGTCGTCATTTTTGGTCTACACATGCTGTCCTGTCAGAGTAAACTGGACACTAGAACATGAACCCGCTGCCGCTGTATGATGAAATGCCCCACAGAAAATGTTGTGACTTTTGAGTTTATTATCTCAAAAGTTAACCACGAATGGATTAAAATCACTTTGCGCCAGAAATATCTAAAGGTGATTTTGGATATAAACTAATGTATACCGAACATCGCAACCGGTGGGGTGTTGAAAGGTCGATTTATTTTGGATTCACTCCCAATAGTAGTCGACAGGGTGGTCTTTTGTAAAGTACGGCAGTTAAGTTATGATTCTGACAACCGCGTAAAACGCGGGTCTCAGGAGTAAAAATCAGACGTTTTTCCTACTAACCTAAACAACCTAATAGAAAAAGTCGAAAGAATAAGTCGTTCATCCCCCATCGTCTTCCCTGTAATTGGGAGTCTTGTGTACACGCTTTACAAGCAGCACATTACCCATAGACTAACATCTCTTATTCTTTGCTCCATACTTAATTTTTTCCCTCGTTTGTATATTTTCACTCCAATTTTCCTATTCTGCATCAGTTAAGACAGACAGACAGAGTGTGCTTACCGTTCTGGTTACACGACATAACTTCGATATTGTTGCAGTCAAGGTTATACGTCCAACCTAGGCTCATTTGCAGTTATGATACACTATTGTAATGTCACTTTTATTTAACTACATCTACACGTTATAACTTGTTTCCATGTCAGAGGTAGGGAATATTACGAAGAAGTGAGCTCTTCGCAAGAGTGGGTTGCCGTTACCTTCTCTCACCAATGGTAATTAGTTCGTTGTCACGCGGATTTGAACTCGCAACCACTGGCTTGCAAGATCGTCGTCTTATCCAATATGCCATTGTGATTCTTTCAAACTGCTTATTTTTCTATCATTAGTCTTTATCCTTATCTATTTACCATTAGACTGTTTTAAGTTCTTCCTTCATCCCAGTTATACCTATATACACCTTTAAATGTGAGCTTTTGTCTTCCAAATTTATGGCTGGTATAAAACCTCGCCAGTCTAAAATCTGGAGATGAATGAAATTTCTATCTAAAAGGGAAGTTATTTCTACTCCAATAGAATCAAAGCGCACCTGTGGTGGACTCACGGTCAAGTATTGCTCTTATGATACGACATTTGTTGTAACTTCTGTTTTTATACTGTAAACATTTTTTATCAAAGATTCACTAAAAGCCTAGGTTCCTGAGTAAAACAGACCTAAAAATTACATTTTTGTTCTCATGTAACATCTTTAATGTAAAATAGGGGTGTGGCCCCTGTAACTATATTGGGAACACCCAAATTTGACATTTGCCACCCCCCAACGAAAAACCCCACCAGCTGCCATTGCCATTGATCCTGGTTGGTTCTTCCAATCATGGCATACTTCACTCCATTAATGCCAATTGGCTCTCCTCATGATGGGATGATGGGCTGCACTCGTAAAACAACCAAATTTCCACTCAACCAAAAGCATTGTGGTACAATTGTAGCATCACTAACAAGTTCACACTCGACCGATTTTGATAACTCCGTTCATTCCTTTTATAAAGGAATTAACCGTGAGTTAATAATGTACCAAGTACGTTCAGTCCTTTACAAAAACATGTATTAAAGCATTGACAAATGAAAAGCTAGACAGAGCAACAAACAAAGTTAATTTAAACCAATTTCTTTTAACATGGGTATGAACGTGTAAAGTCAACTTGTAAGTTTACAATGATATTTCAAGAGCCTTAACTTGCTCTGCATCTGATGAACATAAATGAGGTAAAGCTGCATTTAAAACGTAAAATTATAAATTGTAACCAAAAATTCACTTTTTTCTTTACAATGTACCAATACCTATGGCATACATACTCAAAACTCTAATTTCATACAATAAATAAAATACCTAAAAATTAGTGTGAAATAACCAGTGACTCACTGTCAATTCTTAAAAGTACCCAAATGGAAATTAATAGTCATTAAAACATACCTTTTACTCAATAAGAATATAATTTATGAAACTAGTGGGAAGAGCAACATTTTGAAATTTAAACCATACACAAAGAGAAAACTTTAAGATACAGTTGACAATGAAAGCTGGCACCTTTAAAATATACTCAGTATTAACAATAACCTGACCACAGACTTGAGTTCTTACATACCTAACAGCTCTAATGAAGAACTATCTAATTACTCCTAGCTTAGGCCCAATTTCCTCCAACATTATCTCCATATAACCACGAGTCTCACATAGAAATACAAGAATGAAAATGGTTTCTTCAGATATAGGTATTGCACTGATAAACATTCTTGTTAAGTAATTACGAGCATAATAGCTTTTCTAAACAACAACACAACACATTAATACACAAGAGTTCTCACAAAGGAAACATGACAACAAACTTCTTAGCAAATATACTTTCCATAAACAGTATCTGCATTAGGTTTAAAGTTCAATTATCCACTAGAATGAAAGAGAGCACCGGGGAAAGACAGGTCTGGACCACCTACTGTTAAAAAATATGGAGATCTGTACACAAAAACGCAGAAAAAAGTACAAGAGTAGTTTTACTCCAAGCTACATTCTGTGGGTCTCAGGAATATTTTTATAATTGTGTTCAGGAGCTGGCCTCAGTTTCTAGACTTCTAGTGCTTGCTGGAAGGAGCTCCCCATAATTAAGACTTCAAACAAATTACTGCTTTAAGCTTAGTTGAAACCCCTGCCTGGGCACTAAAATATCAATCCAGTTTTAGCTTACAACATTCTATTTGTACTGAGGCAAGAATGGACTCACAAGTAGCAGGCAACTTAAAGCAATAACAAAGGCAAGATGCAAGATACAAATAAGCAGGTGGAGCAGCTTCCAGAAACTAATAACAAAGTATCATCCACAATCTCTTGGATGTAGCACTACCAATCATAAGGCTATGTGGTAGCCAAGTGTCACAGTTTACTACTTACGGTATCAAAGGTAGCCTCTGCAACAATGGCCTTCTTTCTTCATCATACTATGGGGTACAAGGAAGTCAGTTGTCACAGCCATAGTTGCTGCAAAATGCTTTATTCAAGTCTATATTTCGATATTTCACAATACTATCTACCTGTGACTGATTACATTCAGCTAAACCTGACAAAAATACATCACTCTTAGTTATTTATAAATCGAGAGACGTACTTTCAAGATGATCTTTAGATTAAAAATGACTTTTGTGGAACCTTACAAAATGATAGGTATATATACCCGACTTAACAAATCTACCCTTTCATGTCATAAAATAAATACTACAATAGACATTAAAATATTTTTCTCTAATCCTTAACACTACTATAACAAAATCCAAACTGAATATTTCCTTAAATGTATTAAAACTTGGAGATAATATCAACAAAATACTTGTTTGCATCTAATAGGAACTACGATATTATACTCCATCAAATAAAATCCTTAAATGTATATGTGAATTGGTGTGAAATAATAAAGAAGACCTACTTCACTTCTCTCCTGCACCAAATGTCCCTGACATAAAAGTGGACTTACGTAAAAGCAACAGGAAAAGTTTCTACTAGTAGGCCATGAATGTTTCTTTTCTGTATGGCATCAAGGAATTACCTTAAGCTCATGCATGAATATCCAATGACAAAAAGGACAAGAAGGGAAGAAAAGCAAGGGAAGTTGATAAATTTACATAAAGCACAGGTTGCTAATAGAGAATTATAAAGGGTCACGTTTTAGCAACAACAACAGATAGTAATAATATATTTAGCTGCCAACAGTCTCACACTTGCACAATACTAAAGTTTTACTCCTTGTGTCCTTAACCTCTTAAGTAATGGTTTAAATTCAAACTTTTTAAACCATACGAAGTCACATCTAAATACTAAAAACTCTTAGTTTGCCAATTAGGGATGACTTCTAAAACAGATGGCTGAAAATGATGATATAAATTTTAAATTTCAAAACTCTACTTTGTGGAATAAAAGTTTCACTCATTACTTGGCTAGAATTTTACACACTTAAGACCCTTGACCTACGAAATAAGGAAGATAATGTGACCATGCATAACAATATAAAAAAGAAAACAATGAACACAAAAGATGAAATCTTTTAAACTGCTTTAAGACTAATGCAAATTGGTCAATTAACGCAAATACCAGAATATAAGATATTCAACATATAGTGGTACACATCTTCTATATTCCTATTTAGGAAGTAAAAAGTAAAACATCAAACATAAAATGAGAAGACATTACACAAGGCGCAATTACTGAGAGGTTTTGCTACTCTTTTGGAAATAATAAAGCTCAAGATGAATAACACTTTCTAAATTTTGTACATTATGCTGCTTGACCAAATTGGAAGATAATACTTATATGGTCCCTTAATAACAGTCACATTTCCATTCTACTCAGTGAGCACAGTAGACTACAGGCAATAACGAAAAGTAGTCTTGCTTACATTCAGGGAAGGTGCTCAATGGAAAGGCAATCCTTATGCCAAATCGTGCAGACAATTAAGTCAATCAAATAGCCATTTTAATGCTTATGGTTTGGTATACTTAGGTCAACAGATGGTATCCACTGAGGCAATAACTGTGTTTCAATAACTGTGACACAATGGCAGTTACTTCAAGAGTAACTATATCATTCTTGTTCCATGTTCAACAAGGTTTTTCAAATCTCATTTGTACCAAATAACTACTCATTTGAAATATTTGAACATTTTGGAGTTGATTTAATTGGATATGCAGATGATATGCACACAGGAATACCAAAGAGTCTTTTAGAAAAGGGATACTTAATTTTTAAGTGTGATTGTGGCACATGTTAACAAAAGACATGGTCTTATACAAATACAAGGACCTCTGCATCAGATTCTCAACCAAACTCTATACACCTACACTTAATAATTGCCTGCAATTCTGAGAATATCTAACAATGACTAGGTTAAAACAATTCTCTATAACCCATTCATACTACAAACAAGGTGATGGAGTTAAAATAGCAACTCCAGCTGCAGCTCTGGAGGTTTCCATAGGAACCACTTCTTCCCATTTATCAGTAACTGGGTCATAACATTCAACACTATTTAAATATGAAGGTCCATCTATGCCTCCTACAGCAAAGAGCCAGCTACCATACTTCCGCATGCACACTCCATCTCTACAAGATGTCATAGGAGCAAGCTGTATCCATGCATCCATTCTAGGTTCATACATATCGACTGAGTTCAACCTCGAGACACCATCAAACCCACCTGAGAAATGAGGTAGAAAACACAAAAACAATATTAACAACAGCTGGTGTATAACAAAATATGCTTTGGGCATTAATACAGACAAATTCACATAATTTAGATTGCATGGGAAAGACTCATTTTTTGTGGATTGCAGGAAATCCGTATTACGTGAAAATTTTTTCAGTGATACTACAGTAATAGGAAATTAATGGGGCTTACTAAGGTCATGCAGATAGGAAGACAGTGGAAAGAAGCATACACCATAGAAGAAGGTCAGCAACTGGAGCTACTACTGCAGTTCAAGTACTTAGGCAACATCGCATCGGATGATGGCTACTGTGAAAAGGAAATGAAGGCAAGAGTGGCAGTGGCTTTTGAGAAGCACAAGAAGCTGTTCACAAGTGGTCTTGACTTGCAGTTAAGGTAGAGAATGGTGGGTTGCTTTGGCTGGAGTGTTCTGCTGAATGGAGCAAAAGAATTGATGCCTTCGATTTGGAGAAGAATGGAGAGGATAGAATGATCATATTGAGTCACAAATGAAGCTGTGCTGTTACGAAGGGGAAGCTAAACTGCAAATAGCTGAAACAATCCACATGAGGAAAAAGAGCTGGGTAGGTCATGCTTTGAGACATGTCAGCTTGTTGAAGGATGTCCTCAAGGAATGGTGTGAAGGCTGAAGTCCAAAAGAAGGAAAGAGAATCATGATGATAGATGACAAACAAGGTGGGAGGAGAAGAGATGAAGAGAGAGGTAAAGGTGCAAGAGTTTTGAAGGAGATAACATGTGGGACCTGCCTAAGAGGCAGAAGACACCTTTGAACCTTTGATTTGAACCTTTGAACTAATTATGTCTGATATACATCAAAATCTGGATAAATCCGTTCTGAATTACGTGAGTTTGACTGTAATAAAATTTGCTGTTAATTCATAAAAAATAATATGCACAGGCTTACTTTCTTGGCAATCTGATTATACAAAATAAAAAGATACAAATGTTTTTCTATGACACATCTCTGGCCACAATCAATTATTAAAATGACATCAAGCTACAATTACTAAGAGGCCACTATGTTATGCACAACCTGTACATAGAGTGATGCAAGCTCAAACAATTGCCAGTAACCTATCAATATCTTAAGTTAAGAAAGTAAAGACCCAAAGACCTAAACATGACATAGAGGACAACATTGGCATTCCACCTCTGCTCTGAAAATTTGCAACATTGGCTAGTTTTGATGCATTTCTCTTCTATAAGGCTGCCATATATTTATATTTTCCTTTCTGATGATTCATAGTCTCAAAAATGTCAGACAAAAAAGCCTTGAAGTAAGTCATTAGTGCAATGTTGCAAATTTTCACAGTGATTTCAAGTTTCATACCACAGAAAGATTGTTCAAAAAGAAGATCTTCTGTAGTATTGAGTAGTCTACATATACATACGTTTTGAGAATTGAAGAAAAACATTCCTTTCATCTTTACAAGCATATATATATATATAAATAACCTTCAAGAAATAAACACTTATGTTTTGTATAATTCTTCTTCAGAATTTAAATATATATTCACATATTCAGAATTTAAATATATACATACATATATCATGCCACAATATACATATATATATATATTTATGTATAGGTCATCACTGACAGACTGACCTGCAACATAAAGTCGCCCATCCATGACATCACAGCCAACTCCTGCTCTGGCTCTTGTCATTGGTGCCACATAAGACCAACGATTTGTTAAAGGATCATAGACTTCACAGGACGTAAGGAATGATGAACCATCATTTCCACCAACAACAAACAAGCGGCTACCCAGCACAGCCACACCTATGTCAAAAGATCAAAGAGCAAATGTTAATATTTTTCATTTTTTGATACTATATCCTTGACTAAACACATATAAATATAAGCAATTCTTTAAAGGACATAAATTTGGAATGATTGTTACCATACTTATAAAGAGGATCCTGCACAAACAAGCACCAATGCGGGAACTGGTCTACTAAATGTACATCACTGTAGCAAAAGTTAACTTAAATGGATAAAGCAATAACACTTTTATTTCATTATAACCAGATGTGGAATTAAAACTGGCACATGAGGTAAAAATTGTACTAACCTGGAAAACTCCTGGTTACATTGGTTGAGGCAACCATATGCCACAAGTCAACTTCAGGGTCATAGCGCTCAACAGAGTTCAAGCATAGCCTTCCATCATATCCACCTAGTGCATACAAGGTTCCCCCAAGTGTTGACAAGCCAATCCCTGATCTGCAAATATTAAGTGGCTTGGCATAACTCCACTTTTTGGTCTCTGTACTGAATACTTCAACACTATCAAGCCTGACATAACCATCTGAACCACCCACAGCATAAATTCTGCCTCTCAGTTCTGAGACACCCAACTGCTGCCTTGGTGTATTCAAAGATGCAACACTTTTCCATTCATTTGTTTGCATGCTAATTACAAAAAAGGGCATAAAGTTAGACAAATAAAGTACCCACCACAAATGGAATATGTTATCATAAGTTCTTACAAAATATATTACAGATGATGAAACAAAACCTATACAAAAGGTGCCGGTAGGAACCGCCACAGCATTGTCTTAAATTGCAGAATGATTATAATGGGAGGGATGAAATAAAGGTAATAGAACCTGTGGAAAAAGACGCCATGAAATACGATGAAATGACATGCATTGCAGGTTCAAATGTATATATAACTTTATGCACAAACCCCGAGACAAAAATCTCTAATGAACGTAAAAAACTATATCTCAATGGATGGTATGATACATGTCAAAATGTCAAGCAACGGTAATGGAATATATACTTCAAAAATGAACTCCGTGTAATAAAAAAACTAATGCAGATCTGACATGGCTAACTTGTCTTTACATGGGCGTATCCTGATAAGATGCAAGACGGCATAGAACCAAATGGCATAAGCCATAATAACTACAAAAAATACAGCATATGTCCAACTATCAATTAAAAGTTTCAGTTCATAAAGTCATTATAATAAACAGCAAATGACAACAGTATCAACGATAAGAAACTTGTTTTGTACCTGTAACATTCTACTTTTTGCGTAATTGTTTCACCAGCTTCTTTTCCTCCCACTGCATATAATTTTCCAATCGTCGAATGCCTTGGTTTTGTTCTTACTGTTTTCATAGCGCAATGCCGTTCAGGTTGAAGATGATAGTTTTTTGCTTCATCGAGAATATCACGGCAAGCAATATTCTGGCGAATTAATTGCTCGCTGTCGACTTCTTTAAGAAGATAGTTGACTGACAGTAGAGGTAGTCTGACGTGACAAAGCAAATTCGGCAGAAACTTAGATCTTTCTTGCTCATCGTGTTTCACCCATTTCATGACACCGGCGTACACTTCCTCCTCTTTGTCAACCTGGAGACTATCATTGGAAATAATCTTTGAGAATAAATCGTAAGGCAACATAGTATATTCCTCAGACCTTACCACATCAGTAAAATGTTTTACGACATAATTATCAACAACCTCTAAAAATTTATGGCATCCATAATCCTCCGCAAACCTCCTAATTCCAAGGCAATTGGAAGGGTCAAGCTGTTTCTCCAAGAACTTACAGCACATTTCTCGAACTTCAGGGAATTGTAGCAAGCTGGATATCGATAAAATAGCTTGCACATTATCTACATTAATTTCCAGGTTTCCAGAATATGCAAATTCGATAAGAGATTCCAGCAAGTTAGCCTTGATGCCTTTCAGAGTAACGTGTTTCTGCTTGCTTTCCATTAAATCCCCAGTAAACATAGCAAAGAAATACGGGCTACAAGCCGCCAATACAGAGCGATGTGCTGGGATCTCGACATCGTCGACATGCAAAACAACATCGCATAGCTTTCCGCACGTTTTTCGGTATTCATTCATGAGGCCTAGAACCTTAACTCCATGGTTCAAGACGTTCGTCCCATTTGCAGCATCGTGATTTGAACCCAAGCTAACTGTTGAGTCCATGCTAAACATGGTGAACTACATCGATTGACATAGTACAAGACGAAGCAAATCCATCAGTTGTCGTCACCACATTGCCCATATCTGTTACTGACCGTAAGAAAAGGTCTAAGACAGGGCCTTATAAAACGATAACTCCTGTACGATGCTATCCACCAAAACATCACCGTCACCTTGAAGTTAATTACTTTTTCTCAACACCAAGACCCCAGTAGAAGGAAGTAGACTAAGAACAAGTGACATGAAGAACAAAAGCACAGCAGCTATACAATGGCTAGCCAATAAAACACAGCTTGCTATCCGACGAGTTCCTGTTTATCACAACAAATAGTTGTCCTGATTGTGTTGAGCTACATACACAACTTTCGAGGTCAATGGATCGTGCATGCGCAGACTGGTTGGCGTCACAATGCTTGGAACACAAACCATAAATAATTATTTTAAGATATTATGTGTTATGAATGAACTTCTCACGGTCACCATCGCGGCTATTATTGTATCTTGAAGAATCGTCAACTTTTTCATGTGAAAATGCAAATTAATGCATCAGTTTAGGATACACAGAGGGTAAGTGCCATTCTTACCCTGGGAGTACGGACGTCCGGCTTTTAAAGACGTGTTCCACTTGCGTTACACCGAGATGCAATAATCTTATAAGGAATTAATTTAAAGGACTAGTTCATAAACAAACCAATTGTAAAGAGTTAAGCCTCGAAATGTATAGTTTTCCCTTAATACATATGACGCTGTTAGGGGTGGCGGAGCGAATCTCGAAACAGAGTAAAGTTTTGAGAGTGCTAGTATTTGTTGATTTAATAGAAGCCATGGGTGTTGGAAGTTTATCATGTCAGAAGAAGCTTAAGACTCAAGACATGATAAACTTCAAACATCCAGAATAAAGTTGTACTTCTAATAGTACAGGAAAAGTTAGCTTGCAAAGAACAAGTAACGATTATTATGTACGAAAAATGTGTGAATCTTTACTACAAAACACAGCTAATTTACAACAACTTGTTTCAGCAGGGCCCACACCAACGGGGGGCCGGGGAGAATGTCTCCCCACTTTTTTGCAAAGGATTAAATTTTAAAACTGTAAAAACTGATAAAAGAAGAAAGCATTTTTTGAAAGACGTTGTCTAACCCAGTAAAAATTACGATGAAAGTCATGGAATCATGATAAAAGGAGGAGTTATACCTGTGTAAATGTCCACAAATTCGTGTTAAAAACCTTAATTGACAGTTTCAATCACGAAATTTGCTGGGGCGTTTTTACATTTGTTTTTCATCATCCTCTGGTATCTTGGAGAGTGTTTTTACGTTCATGTCAGAGATACCTTGTGTGTTTTATAACTGTAAATTCCCAAATATCCAAATTACTCCATCTTGCACCACATGGGTACCAGTGGATCTCAATAAAATAGCAGTAAGGCGTTTTATCCATTAACATTGACAGAGCATTACAGATCATCTTACTTTGAAGCTCTTGATTCAGTCATAGTGGCAATTAATATCAGGTTCAATCAGCCAAGCTACCAGTTTTTTGCAACAGCTGAGCAGCTGTTACTGAAATATGTTACTAGTCACTCGTCTGGTGATAAGATTGCAATCCTGGCTGCTAATTTCAGTGATGATTTGGATGCTTCCCTGTTACCGCCAGAGCTCTCAGTTCTGGGTACACTTTATAAGGATACCGAAATGTTGAATTTTGACCATATTGTACATGTCCGAAGGACGTAGCGGGAGGGTCAGGCGGGAGAGCGGCGACTCCCTCCTTTGGCAGCGAGAATGTCTTTGACCAGGAAATTTATGTTTTACTTCTTTGGTGATTACAGACAATGTAAAGACTTTAAAGCAGTAGCTAAGTTTCTTGAACGAATAAGTCAAGACTCTGAATTTCATAATGCGATGGGAGGGGAGGGTATCAAATGGAAGTTCAACTTTGAAAGGACGAGTGGTGACGCAATCATAAAAAAATCATAACCTCTCAAATTGACCTCTAAGAAACAACATCTCGGTAGCTCAGTTGTCAGAGCATCTGCACGGTAAGCAGAAGGTCGCAGGTTTGGCTCCCGTCCTGGACGTACGATTTGTTTCTCAGAAAAACAATAACCTAACATTCATTTCTATAGCACTTGAATTGTTATAACTGCAGAGTCACAAATCAGTCACATTGGTGACCCCAGTAACAGGCTGGATTAATATTTGTTGTTACGTCAACCTTATTCGAAAAAATTCATCGTCGTGTATGCAGGGTATGAGGATCTATATGGGTAACAATTTAAAGGCAGCTTAAAAATAAATTACTTGGTGAGTACTACAATTGTTTCTGCTTGGGTTTTCTTGATAACTGTCATCTTTTTTTTTCATTATCAACACTATTCTATTCACTGCACTTCTTTAGACAAAGCCTTCCCAAGCCCTCAGAAATTGCGTGACTCCCGGCCTAAAAATGTTATTTTCCATTTTAGTTCTCAAAAAGCTTCTTAGTTCGATGTTATTTCTGAAAAGACTGTAGAAGTTTGCACCACTGGAGTCCTTTCAATTTTGACGAAAGAAACTATAAACATCTAAGTTATTGTCACCGTCTGTTTGTTATTTACTGCACCATCTCTGCTCTCCTTTTCCTGTTGTAGTTTCCTTATTAAAAGGAGTATAGGTAACTTCAGCTGTGTTTTTTACTTGTGAGACTCAAATTTTGAAAAGACTGTAATAAGATACGAGACCATAAAGTATACGAAGTTTGATAGCTGTGATATTGCTGACATAGTCACGTTTTGGCTAAATTGAAATTTATTTAATCGAAAAGATCTGTAAAAATAATGAAATATTATTCTCCTAACATGACAAGGCTACTACAAGCGGAAGTTTTCGCAATATTTGCAATACCAATTGTCATGAAAGCGAAAAGGATAAAAAAATCAGTGACCTGACCCTAGACTAAATATTATCCTTGTTAGGATAAAAGACTGGAACAAAAACAAAAGGTAATCAACAAGTACTATTCGAGGCTACTTAACGCCCAAAGGAGAATGAAGAAGTATTCCTTTGGACAATACCTACACAGCAAGAAGAGTTAAAGACACAAGAACAAATTACAGGAATATGATCATAATAACCATTTTATGTAAGACGATTCACCATAGAGTAACACAAGAAGTTTAAAGTACCGCAAGAATTGTGATCAAAATTTCAGAGAAGTCAATCTTGATCCCTACAGTATAGATTACTCAAAAGCCTTGATAAAAGCTTGGTCCCTGCTGTATAGATTACTCAAAAGCCTTGATAAATGCTTAATAATTGATAATACGTAATAAATTTAATACTTAGATTAAACTGCCACTGCATGAACAAAAGGTGACAACAGCACAGGCTAAAATATTAGGACAGGTATGAGAATATATTATATATATAATACCTCAACAGACACAGTGCTTTTTATATATTTGTTAAGAGTGGGCATTACCACAATAGCTGCACTACGTGGGAGCCGACCGGGCTCGAACTGGTAACCCTCAGACTTAAAAGCCAACACTCAAACCTCCGTGCCATCACGGCAC
>JANTCA010019439.1:0-46426 GCA_024741275.1 Chironex yamaguchii
ATGTCTGAAACTGGAAAACTGCTTTACTTGATAATGTGTCCTGTGTGATCAGTGGAGCTTCTATTGGTATGTGGCTACTCCGTTAAGTATTCAGCCTTTTACTTTAAACTTGTTTGATCCGTTTTAGCATATAACAGTTTCGCTAATGCTTTGCTCGGTTAACCTCGAAAGCGTCTTATCAAGTGAAGCAACGCCTGCAGACGGAATCAAAAAGCATTTATCACTTCACATAGGTCACCAAATTAACTTTTTATGTGGCTGAATGCTATAATTTGAGCTTTTTCACGCTTAAAAACTTAGTAATATCTTTAAAGTGTCGTTTTCTCTTCAATTGTACTACTCTAAATGCCAAAGTTTCGTCGACCTATTTTCTGTGCAACAACATTTTTCAATACATTTGTTTTCATTTCCTGATATATCTCATGATTATTGCTCACAGGAGCCCCACTTGACTACTAGAGCGTGAACTTAACCACATACTGTTCCTGTTTATATCCTTGAAAACTAAAGAAGACGCCTCTACAGGCAACGTCATTAAATTTCCCCACATCCCAAAGACAACCAAAGGCCTCTCAGAAGTTGATATATCATTAATTTTGGTCGCTATTAACTAGTTAAGTATGGTTTCGTTACTCAGAAGTCTGCTATCGCGTTCATTGTTGACTGTTAATGATTAGTGAATTCGGAAAATCCTTTAAATTTGAGTGACCGCACAATAGTAAAATGAAACTCAATGAAATAAAAATTATTGGACACCTATGTGTCGTAAAACTTTTACCCGGCTGCATAATAAAATCAGTTAGAAAGGAGAGCAGTCTTTCCATATCCTTCACATTTATGTTCAGTGTAAGCATTTTCTGTCAAACAAGCTAAACTGGTTCTTATATGAAGAGTGAGTTGAAGTTACCAAAGTTCTTAAAATAGGTTGTTATATACGAAAATCATTTACATGTAACATCACATCATTGAGCAATATCACGCCTTAAGACCGTAAATTACCCGATTGTGCTTTACTAGACAAAATAGGCTCCAACAAACTCAAAGTAAGTTCTCTGAAATGTCATTTAAAAGGCAAATGTGGCATGTGGAAATCTTGAAATAGACGCTCATGATCAATCAACATTTTCCTTTTTTTTAAAGTTTCCTTGCTAATAATGAAATAAGCAGTAAAGAGAAATGAAAATTAAAATCTCCATGGCTCTAGCCGTTGATGTTTGATCCTGTCATAATTAGAAACATCAGCTGTCATGAGGCACCCAGTCTTCACGAGGAGTCTGTATGTGACTATCTTGTCTGAGGAGCCCATTCTCAATGATTCCTCGGTCTATTGTGTAACGAGAATTCTAATCTTTGCAGGTATACAATCATGCCACATAAGCAGATAGTGATACTTTATTCGGCAGCTTCTATCTACAAACATCTACTGCACCTCCACAGATAAGAATCTAGCTTACGATTTTGGTCCGAATTAGATTTAATTTGTAAAGTTGAAAATTTTAGGCTAACAGGTTCTGAAATCCAGGCTCTTATGTCTAATATACTGTTTAGCGTTATGCATCTACCTTAGGTTGAAGGATTTGTTAGTCCATTTTGGTGGCTAAGCCGTTCATGATTGGGATATGACTAACAACTGCAGTCGCTGAAGACCCCGTCAAAACCTCAATGTCTAGTTATAGAAGATTTAGTAGAAGCTTTCTTAAATTGTCTCTTTTTCTTGTTTCTTTTTAATTCAGTTGATCAGTCACAGTTTCGGCTTTTGATTTTCTTAACCAACAGACATACATATATATTGTTTTGATGTCAGCAAAGCTATGAAGGAAATTGCTCTACCTGTAGTAACAAGATTGATGTTCGGTTACTTTATTCAATAAAGATTACAGTGAAGTACTTTATAGCAAATTCATTTTATATCCTTTGCTCCACCCGCTCTATTCATTCTATAAGGTTTGAAAATGTGCAATTTTAATTCTCCTCACTTCGCCGGTCTTTGTGGCTCGTAAACGAATTTTGTTCATATTTCATTTTCTAATTTAAGCACTTTGATTTGTCATAGAAAATCGCAGGAAACATTTTGTCAAAGCTGTTCTATGATTTGCCAGTCTATCAGACACTAATGGTATTAGTGAAGGTGTCCATGCACATGTCCGAGCCATAAGGTCACAAGACTAATTTCCTCAAAATCCTTTCAAAGTTTGTAATATCTAGTATATAGATGTCCAATTAGGCCTCGTTAACGTTTTTACCAACGTCTCGATTGTGCTGGAATGAAAAACTATAAAATAAAATATGTGATTGAGAGAGGGAGAAGAGACAAGTGGTTTGATGATAATGTTAACAGAGAGACAACGAGAGAGAGAAGGGGGGAGCGAAAGAGAGAGAGGTAGAATAGATGACTTGCAGGCAATTAATTGTTTCTCCTCCTTGTATAATTATTTTTATGACGTTACAATTGGAGTGTAAAAGCCGAAAGTTAATTCCGTATTTCAAGGATTCGTAGAAAATGAAATCACAAAGCTCTTGCCGCTTGACTTAACATTATGCATTTCATATTTATCCTATGTATTCTCTCTATACCCGTAAGTAAAAATATTTGATAGACACCGTGTTCTATTACTTCTCCACTACATTGGCTGTTCTCCCCAAATACGATATTTTCCCAAATACCTGCCTTTCTTAATATTCTTGTAACATTGTCCTCGTGCAAAGGCGCAATATCCTTTTATGAATCTGAGAGGGTATGTTATTTTGGAATCTAAAAGGGTATGTTATTTTTGGAATCTAAGAGGGTATGTTATTTTTAGTTTGTAGTCAAGGGCAGCTCTAAAGGCCAAAGCATGATAATGCCGACGATCCCAGAAGACGTGAGTATTGCGAAAATATTGCAGACACGTTTTTTGAATTCCATTGGACATTTTCTTTTAAATTTATACATTTGTTTTATTAAAAACAGATGCTGAGAATTGGAGCCTTCAATTTTTAACTTTTCGCATTGATAAAATACTTGAACTGTTAATGATATTCCTCATCATAAATAAAATCAATTACATGTATTAGAAATAAAACGTATTGGTAAGCAAATCATCAACTATTACAACGGCCTACTGTAGCAAACAAAATATCCATGGAACTCTATGGAAATACATTATCAATACTTAATCGAATTTGGTCACCATTCATAGTCTACCGTAATGCGATTGTTTTTCGTCAATCTTCAAACATAACTTTTCTATCTGCAGCTAGTCCACATAGTTCTGTTTTGCGCCACTCTCATCCACATGCTGCCTCCAACCTGCTCGATGTCATCTCTCCATCTCTTTCTTGGCTTTCCTCTCGCTTGTTTTTCTCCTATTGGTGTCCACTCTGGTGCTTCTTTTGTCCATTTGTTGTTATTCGTTGTGGCAACTTGTCCAGCCCATTGTCCTCTCATTTCCATAACTTTTGCAATTATGTCTTTTATTTTGTCTATGACCTTATCACTGCATTCCTTATCTCATCTCGTCTTATAACCGCTAACATTGCTCTTTCCTGTGCTGCTGCCATCTTATTTGCTTGCTTTTTTGTAAGAGTCATGCATTAAATGGCAACAAATCAAAAGCTTCTTCGCATAAATAAGTAAGCGATTTTTTACAAAACATGTCAAAACCGTATTAAATTTATCTTGATTAGTGCTAGCATTTTCTCAAAGAACGCTTAACAGTCCCAATCTGGCACCCCAAATACTCTTCTCCTCCACCTCAATCAACGAAACCAACGCCAATGATTCCAAGATGTTTAAAAATTGCATGGAAACTGCTGTCTTTCGACATTATTTCAAGAATTGGCGCCGCACTTTTATTGTCGTCAGAATTGACGAGTGTCTCTGAGATATATAGGTAGTAATGAAAGAAATGAGATTTATAAGAAAAGCTGTACTGGTGTCAGAAAGCCGCGATCATACTACAGAAAAGAGTAACGAAATATCAAGACTTGGAAAGAGGAATACCACAGGGTATTGTTATGTCTCCTCATCTGTTTAATGTATACGAAGAGATTTTTTTATAAAAACTGCAAAAGCTTGAAGGTATCAAGATAGAAGGATACAACATTAACAACATTAGGTATGCTGACGATACAGGCTTAGTAGTGAATTCTGAAAAGAAACAGCAAAAATTGATGCATGTAACAGTGAACGAGGAGAGAGGGCTGAGGGTCAATAAAGATACGACAGATGATATGGTAGGATCTAAGAACAACTCTGTTAGAGTAGGAATAGCAATAAAAAAATTATCGTATGTAGAGAGTACAGAAGACTACAGATATCGAGAGGGAATTAGGACGAGAATCAGAAAAGCAAAGAGTGCGTTCGATTAGATGAGATCAGATTTGACAAATGGTCAATTATCAATGGGAATTAAAAGAGGAGCAGCAAAAATATTTTTATGGTCCAAAGTATTGAAAGAAGATGTAAGAACAACTGAAAGCAGCTGAAATGTGGTTATGGAGAAGGATTTTGAAGATACCATGGATAGCACTAGTGCTGACGTGTTCAGACAAATGAGAACAGAGATGGAACTGATGACAACGATAAAAAGACGTCAATGAAAATGAGAGAAATGGAGCTTGTAGTGTTCAGTGGAATAGTGGAAGGAATAGAGTAAGAGAAAGACAGAGAGAAAAATGGATGGATGTTGTGACAAGAGCAACAGGTGGACATCTGAGACCAGTAGAACTTTTGCAATTGACTTAATGATAGAGGTAGATATCGTTCCATGGTAGCCCAGTCCAATTGGATGTGGCACGTCAGTAACATATGGCAAACGTTAGGAATTAAACCATTTTTTGCTCATATAAAAGTTGCTTCGTATTGGTTTTTTTGCTTGCTTGTCACTCACTCGACACTTAAACTAAGAATTCCCCAGTTTGAACATGAGGCGCTGACCTTCACTGTAATGGGTTCATATACAAATCGGATGTAAGGATCAATTTTCTTCGACACATTCTCTTCAGTGCTTTTACTTTCTAAGCTCAGCAGATGGTCAAAGTATTTCAATTGCATTTGAAGGTGTCGAAAGAAGCGTTGCCTGTCTATACTTCTCAGTTTGTGAATCAAATTGAGATATACTTCAAAATCTAGTTCCTGGGGTTACCCAGCGCTTCTGCTTTTTCTTGCTTGTTTAATTTCCTCAGAAGCCAAAGTAGGGCAAGTGTTTTTTGTTTTTTGCTTTAGTGTCAGTACCTCTCTGCAAATTTCACTTTTATGAAACAATTCATGTTTTCATATCTGCCAGTATTTCTTATTAAACCTCCAATTTTCTGGGAATACCAGCCAGTAACTAGTCAAACGTTCTTGCTATATACTGCATATTCATTCCACATTGTTACACCAATTCAATTGAACTACTTGTGCGACTTCAACATTTTTCCGCGAGATACCTCTAGGACACTCGTATTTAAACACATCTAGAAGGTAAGGCAAGGCAATTTGTTTTCTTACAAATTAAGAATTTCTTGGGTTCTTTGGATATGTTTCTTTGGATATGTACCTTAAGTCAGTTTGACTAAGGATTTGATTCATTTACTATCGAGCCACTCCGATAAGAATGTTGGATGTACAAATTTTACTTTGCACTTTTGTACATCGCAGTAACATATCTACTCTTATCATCTTACCAAATTGTATTGAAGCGCACGGCCTACCCAGTGGTGGCCTGGGAGGATGGCGTAGGGGACTATGGCCCACCCAGCAGATTCTTAAAGGGACGAGACAGTTTAAAAGGAGCGCCAAAGGCTAAATGGAGTTCTGTTGCGCTATTCTACTTTCATCATGGAAGATAACTCTTGTCTAATGTAGCCCTTACGTCAATTTCTTACTATTGTATTTTCAACGTCTTGTTCGGCAAACTGTGCTTATGTGAGGATCATTTTTTTCTATCCCCAACATTGTTAAACCTTAAAAGTCGTAAGAAAATTGCCAGGCTGCCAATCTCCTCATAAGCTTGACAACTATGTTTTTCTTATGAAGGGGCAGCAATACCCTGCCGTCCTCCCTCCTGACAAAACTGCCAGGCCACCACTGGGTGACTTGCAAGTGAGTTCAGCCACTCAACAGCTCAAAAATCTCATCTACACTCCTACCAGGTACTGCACATTCCAAAAGTGCTCATAATCCATTTTGGACAAACTGCATTTAGTCGTGCATTTATATTACCATCACAAAGATTGTCTCATTCAAGTTGTAAACGGGTTATGCACATTCCAAGAGCCATGACTATTTTGGACAACTTCTTTTTGTAAAGAATTGATTTAATTTCTCAACTTCTTGCCTTCAAAGCTGCGAAATTCTATTTTGGGTTGTATTTTGCTTGTTATTCCCTAAATGATAACAGTATGAGAGAATCGCTTTGTCTTCTTGTTTATTGTTGGATTATCTTTCATGAGCACTATGAAGATTTCATTCCTGTATCCAGCGTGCTCCGGATCACCACCAAAAATCAACCGTCTTTAAGTTAGCCCAGTTCTGACCTATCCTGAAATTTTCGTCAAATCTGTTCATAACATTTTGACTTACTTTGCTAACAACCAACAAACAAACAACAACCAACAAACAAACCCCACACCTCCTTAGTGGAGGTAACAAGGAACAGCTTGATAATGATAAACAATACATAATAAGTCTAAGGCAATAAATGAAATTGTATCCTGACTCTCTTTTAAATAACAGCATAATTGTCTTGAGTGTTTCCGATCTTGATCGAAGGCATCTTAACTAAGTGTTCGGATCATAAATAATAATTGGTAAATGATAATTGATTTAGTACTGCTTTCCATGATCACCTTACGACAGATCATGTGATCCTCGTAAGATTTATTGTTTGAGATTATCAATTTGTCTTTACTTGCACAAAGATATAGTTGTTAAAATTATTACCCTCGGTTGTTCTGTTGGATCAATTTGAAAAGATTAACATGTTGAAAATTTTTTCAGACCAAATATGCGCTACTGAGGAGTTTGTCCAGTATCGATTTATCATACGAAACGAAAGGATAGGTTTCTTAAGTTAAGAGAAAACAGATGCTTACGTGTGCTGTTAATGAGAATTTTGAAACAATAATGTTTGAAAAATAATCTCAATCGCTTTGATACAGACGGAACATTTGACCTTAGAGATGGCTTTTACAAGACTGCAAGTATACCAGACAAGAGTAAGTCAGTTGAGTGCCAATGAAGAAAAACTCTATAGTAAGATCATAACCTAGTTTCCATTACTGCAGATATGCTTCATCTCACTATTATCAGTTTGATAAGGAACTTTTTCTACTAAAACAAGATTATAAGGATACGGAGCATGCCCTAAGATCCTATCACTACTGTCATCTATTGGCACACACATGGAGACATAATCAAGTACTTCAGGAGTTGAGTAATCTTACTTGGGGTGCCATGTGGTGAAAAGGTTCACAAAAACAAGTTATGAAATTCGTGAAAGAGAGGAGAAATCAATGGCAAGAGAAAAAGATTAAGGGTTAGGTGGGAACTTAGCTGCTACAGACAACTTAAAGTCTCGGCGGACAGAATGTAAATATAATGTAATAGAATCATGTCAGGTTTTCAGTTATTGACTGCCTTGCATGGTAATTGACTCAAGACGAGTTCGCAAAGTAGTAACTATGGAGTTGATAATGGAATTTGAAACCGGGATGGATAAGTAACAAAGGAAATGCCTCGAGTAAAGCAACTCACTAGAGGACTGTAAAAAGGCTCAACGAGCAACTGAAATTCGCAGTGTGGAAGTTTGTTGCAGGAGGTTTGCTCGGCAAGGGTTGCAAGAATGGCTTGAACCCTTAGGGCGCATGGAGGGGCATAAATGAACCCTGGATAGTCTTTAAGTATGTTCTGCTGCAGAAGCTGCATCAGCTTGCATCGTGAGAAAGGAGAAACCCAAGAGATAGGAGTATAAATTAGCGTTCTGACTTAGCACTAGCAACTGTACTGAATATATCAATTTGTATGCAGTACGGGTCAGCCAGATAGAGATGTGCTTAATGTACTTTACGTCTAGTGTGCTGCTGAAGGCTTGCTGGTGTTGGTGGTATGTTATGAACCTTTGTGGTGTATGTACATAATCATTAAGGAGGAGTAATAAGGACAGAATGCGCAGTAAATCGCAATTTATAGCAACGATGACCATTATCATTAACAGAATACTGGCAACTTCTTTTGGTCCTTTGATATCTTGCAGTCCGAAGGTGCATACAAACAATGGTTATTCCAGTGGATGCAACTCATCTATGTCAAACCTGTAACAAACATTTTCAGGCTAAGATCTTAAGACTCATAGATACTCTACGTAGACAATGAATGTTTCATAGCTTTCTTCACTTGCGATAGACGTACTTTATCTTATTGGTAACAACAATAGCAACATGGCTAATATTGTCCCGTTCCTATTTACTTTGCTCTTTCATATATATTGTACAATGTTTTTAGCTAATTCCTAATTCAAGAGGTATACTTGAATTATGCTTGTCATTATCAAGCTGGGCTCTAGATTAACATTGGACCTGTGAAGGACGAGTTTTGTAGTTTTGAAGTGGCTCGCCATCATCTTTAGAGGTAATAATTGCTTCTATATTAAATCCTCGTCGTTATTTAAGGACCGAGTTTCATTCAAAAAGGTTTTCTGCACCATCTTTCCATACATACGTAACTTTTGACTCTATTAAACAATGTTTGTAGATTCTTATCTTACTTTGGTGGAGAATTATGTTGGAGACCAAAACTAATCAAAATGACAAGTGTGTTCCTTTCGTTATCACAAGATATTGATTGCATCATCTTGACGTTGCGTAGCGGCCGAATCCATTGATTCAACCTTTTCGTGATTTCAAGTCACCTGTATGACAGGTCCAACCAGCAGCAGGCTAACAAAGTTTTAAACATAGATGATATGTGAACAGGCCTGATTAGAGGCAGCTCTGTCCAGGAAGCTACAATCAACACTGGATCTTGTGGACAAAATAAAGTCCAAATTTTTGAAACTACTGAAATTATGTTGCAAGAGCATAAGCAAAGTCATCAACAATATAAAGCTAAAATAAGACTTAAAAACATACTTTGGGCTTTCATGTTTGCAAACTGGTTAATAATGTCTTTGAAATTATTTGAATCAAAGCTAGACAATAGAATAAACTTGAAGAACAAACAAGGGATAGAATTATTTGTAAGTGAGCATGCAACAACAGTCTTGATTAAATCTGATTTCCCACCAAACGATGCAACCACGTTTTACAATGGGTTTTTGAAATTACTTAGGAGACATGAAATGCTCATTTGCAAAAACTAGGTATTTTGCAACAATGTAAGTGGCCCACGGTAACCCCAACAGGAGGTATCTTAAAATTAAACCTATCTCTTCTTTCAAACAATGATAACAATCTTCTAACTATTGATCATAACAAAGCAAATTCGACTTGCAGATTAAGAAAATATGTGCCGGTCAAGCGACAGAAAGGGGGTCATTGTTGTTATTTTAATTGTCCACATAGCCCAATAATATACACCATTTTATTAGTGAGCCAAGTTAGGCTGTAATAAAATGATTAATTAATTAATTAGTGGCATTAAAAATTATCCGTGATAAAGTTCATGAAAAGTCGCTTTTGAAAGTCCTTCTCTCCGACAAAATGATTTGCCACCGTGATGAGATAGATTTTGTGTCATTTTGCTATGCAGGTGTTAGGGCATCTGGTGATTTAATCGGGTTTCAGTCATTGTGGATCGTAAGTATGTCTTGACTCTCTTGCCCACAAACAATCACAATACTCCTGCACCTTCTTCTACCTGACATTTTTCTTTAAACAATTTTATAATCAAGAATCAATTACGATCTAGAATTAAATTCGTAATGAAATAAATAACCTGGGAAGTCAATGTAACATACGTACAACATATTAAGTACGCATTAATGTTCCTTTAATGTTCCATTAATCAGTTTGTCTTCTGATTGGGTTAGGATAGCTGTTGGTGGTGCGTATGATGCTTAACTCAATGAGGCTTTAAAATAGGCGACCTCAACCCTTAAATAGACTATGCTGAAAAGGCACACACAAAATGCCCAGTAAGTGGTACCTTTCACAACCTCTGTGGGAGAAACAAAGCTGGAAATGTAGGACATATGAAAAGTAGTGCTGGAATCGAACATTATTTGAATGATATTGTGAATGATTACTCACCATATGCTAAAAATAGACTGAAGTGTTTATCTCAGAGTCTCGATTAGAATGAATGGAGCTGATTCCCGGAAAATTCACAACATGTCCGATTGTTGATGGTTACTCTTCTGCTTCGATGCGTGGGCATGCAGCCTGCGGGAGTGCTTCTGTGAGGGGGGTTGCCAGTTTATTTACATTACATATTTGCTCAGACATTTCAAGTGAAACCGTTTCAATTTTTTCAAAGGTGACGCTTTGTACTTTATGTTGCTGTGAACATAATAAGGCAGGCATATACTTCTTGGAAGAATCTTTGGTTGCTTTTGATACGTCTCTGTATGAGCACAACCACATCTCCAATATTTGAAATGCCACACAAGCTATCTGGATTCGCGCATGTAGTTTGGCATCCCTTGCTATGGTACTACGAAAAGTAAAATAATACATGATGTTTTGCACATAGATAAATCCAAAATGTTTCAAAAACAAGTCCTCACCAATTCCACTCCAGGCTACAATAGAATGGGCATTCCGCTATTGTAAAAGAACCTAAATTACAAACGATCACTCAAGCGTATACTTAAGTAACAAGAAAAATATGTTTACCAGTTTGGAAAACTTGAATTCCAGTTTGCGGTTATGCTTACATTGTTTAAAATTAACTAATGCATAAGCTAGACAGCTCAGGCAATAGTGCAATATCTTTACTGTGTTACAGAGAAATTATTTCAATTACATTACTTCCTGTTATTTAAATGAAAGAGTGAGAATACTTTGTTTGAAAAATTAATTCTATACAAAGCATCAACTAAAATGCTTTTAGACTTACTTTGTTGCATAACCTAAGAGTTATTTCTAAGCAACCATGATTGTGATGTCTTCGTTTATTGGGGATATTGGCGCAGACGTTTTAAGTTGAACAGTTACTTCTTGCTAAGTACCTGTTGCCTTTTGCACGTCATTCATTGATTCATTTGCATATCAATAAAAGTAAATAAATAATAAATAAATAATATTTGGTTAAACTTCATTTAGTTCTTATCACTTAAACTCGATTCGTTTTCTCAAAAAATAGTTTTCAAAATAATACAGAATACTACAACCTGACTCATTCTCGATTCCATCTTCGAACCAAAATGTGGTTCCCCAATAAATATTTCGCTTTAACAATTTGTGACATTGCGCTTAAATCATTCTTAAAATCTTTTTCTTCTGGCACTCTTAAGTGTATGAATCTTCAGAAAGGAAAGTATTCATACATAAAATTATGAATAATAAAACGTATAAACTTATAAGAGGCGTGGATCAAAACCGTTCAATCATAAGCAGTAATACAAAAAGCAAAATGAAGGTGAAAAGAATAAAACATTTTAAAAGAGTCCATTTTAGTTTATAATGCCGCAGAATTTAGAGTCAAGTTTTTCAAATTTGTATCACAAAAATATTGCTAGGTAAATATTTATGCAAAAAATGGAAATGCTTCGCCGATATTTTGTGAATTGTTTGCAAGGTTCTGGACAACCCTTGGACATTCTTTAGATTCCAAAACTTGTCTTTTATGCTTCAGAAGGTTGTTTTTGCTTTTCTCTGATAGATAGACAAGCGTATATTGTAAAGTAGAAGTAGAATTTTACCTACTATAAAGGCGTCAAGATTTGCAAATGCAATTAGGTCTAATATTTACTGAATGCTCCCACATTGTTTGTTAGATGTCACACTTGGGATTTCAGTACTTAAATCTTTCCTAATTGATGTAATATGTTGCATTCATGGCTCAGGTTCACATCTGAATAATGTTTTGCAGGAATAGCTACAACTCACTCGCCCGAGTCTAAGGTTTGATCCAACGCCATGTTTTGTAAACTTTAATCACAGATCAACCAATTTTTCTCGGTTATGATTTTCCAAGTTCTTTGACCACATGCCGTCAAGTGTTATCAGACATAATGAAAAAGTCGTGTCAATGAAAACTTTAAAAATGCCAATATCAAACACTATGTTCTGGATTTAAAATATGATAAATATAAAATATTAAAAATGCTTTAATAGGCTTGATGTCTAACTCTGTTTGGGGACCAGTTTTAAAGTCTTCTTTTAACATTTTAGCTCTACGATGAGCTCACAGAATTCCGATTGGCTAGATTCCATTTCAATTTATCGAGGGACATTCTTCAGCCGTAGGTCCTCTTAACAAGGGAACCTTCACATAAAAGGCTTACAAATATACAAACCTGTGACAAAAACCCTGTTTGAATCCCAAATTTACAACTTAAAAGCGCTACAATACTGCAAAATAAAAACTAAATATAATAGAAAATGATAAAATAACTTTTAACCACTAAGGGAGGGAGCCTACTTAATTCCAGCAGAAGAGCTTTCTGCTGTTTAGTACGTCTATACGGAAACTCTTTGCCAATCGTAAAAGAGAGTAATTCAGTTGAATCCATTGCAGTATCTCGTGTGATGGAGAATCGTTTTACAAATTATGTGGCAAGGACTACACAAATATCGAGTAACACAATACGGAGACTTTATAACCATCAACTATGGGGGCGAAGCCAATAGCTTTCTTCAACTCATCTAAGAGTCTCTAAGCAAAATAAAGAGGCTCTGGGTAGCGTCCGTGCTGAGGGTCAGGCAGAAGAGCATCTCTCGAGCCAATGGCCATCTTGCCATGGGTACTCAGTGTTTTCAATCTATTTTGGTATAGATGCAAGGTGACGGGGCCTCCAGGTTAAACTAAACTGATGGCTACCGGGAAAGAGCTTGGCACTAAAGACTATACAGGATAGAATGACGACCCCAGGTTAAATTTCCTTGGGTCTGAGGATTCATGTATAAAGTCTGGGTCATGCGTAACTAAAACACCACATACGACTGTAACTGAGATAGATAAACAGAGGCACATTTCCGAATGTGAAGATGGATATTGTCAGAACTGGATAACAGCTTTGGACACATGGTAAATAAAATAGATAGGAAGAGGACACTTTCAGTCTGGAGACATAACACTGTCCTATCCTGGGAATGAATATCATAAGCGGAATGGAGTATTGCTTTTTCGGTGAAAAAAATTGTCAGATTGCGTCCTGGGCTATAATACGGTTTACAACAGAATTGTGTCACTAAGGATTCAAGGTAAACCAGTCAACATCAGGTTTATAGAAGTACATGCACTAACTACAGATGCAGAAGAGGAGGAAGTTGACGAATTTTCTGCCACTTTGCAAGGAATTCGGGACCAACTACCATAACAGACATAACCATCATCATTCAATGCAAAAGTTCGAAGACAACAAGATTCAAAGGTCACTGGAATGTCCGGGCTAGACGTATAGAACGGCGAAGGGGACAAGATACTGGATTCCTGCAAAGAAAACGTACTAAACCAACAGAACCTACAAACCTACTAACACACACTACTAGCAGGACATAAGAAGGCTACACACTTAGACGTCATCCCTAGGGCTGTATAGCAACCACGTTGACTATATTATTAGCAAGCAAAGAAAAAAGAGCGACCTGTAATCCAAAAAGCTTTACCAGGAGCAAACTGCCAAACAAACCATGAACTCCTAATGACCAAATTAAAGGTAAAACTGAAGAAGAGCAAACCTCTTTAATGGCCTGCAAGGTATGACTTAAGAAACATTCCAGAAGCCTATAATGTCTAGAAGAAAAATCGGTTGAGTGCACTCAGCCTAGAAGATCGACAACCAGAGAAGATGTGGCAGGAAATTAAAGTGACAGTAACTCCGGAAGCTAAAGCTCATGTCGAGCAATAGAGAGAAAAGAGAATGGCTGTCAGTAAAAGTACTGGAGAAGGCGGAAAACCAATTGAATTGCACCTTACATATAGAAGAGCTATCAAAAACAAAAGAAGGCTTCAGACGACCGAGGGACACGGGACCATATAAATAGTTTCGATGGAAACTGTCAGAGAATACCAGAAAAACGTTTTTAAATTATAATAAATTATACCTCTGTTTCAATGACTACAGCAAGGCAATCAATTGCGTGGATCATGATCTGTTATAGAATGTGCTGAAACAGATTGGAATACCTGCACATATCATCACACTGCTTAGAAAGTTGTATAAGCAGCAGGTAGCTACAGTGAGGACAGAATTTAGAAACAAGGAATTGTTTTCAATAAGAAGGGGGCTCACCAAAGCTGCATTTTGTCACCATATTTGTTCAGCCTGTATAGTGAGTACATTGTGAGGACAGCAGACATGGATGAGAACGAGGCAGGTGTAAAGCTAGGGTGAGTGAAGTACAGCATCTTATGATTTGTAGATGACACACGTTAATGACTAAAAGCAAAAAAGATAATGTAAGACAACTATTTAAGCAGAAAGAGAAAAGCAAAACAACAAGGCTGTATCTAAATGCCAAAAACCAAAAGTAATGAAAACAAATGACTTGGGAAAACGTAAACTCTTTATGACAGTGGAAACTTTTTACCTGTTACCTCCTCTCATTAATGGTATTTTGTTTGTGGTGAAGCAGATTCGAACTCGCAACCTCTGGCTTGTAAGGTCGTCGTCTTGTCCACTATATTACGGCGGCTCTTAAAAAGTCGTTTAAAGAAAGATTAATGTATGTCGTAACGACTCATGAGATGGCTAAATAGCTGTGAAAATAAGAACAAGATGAATTAAATAGAAAACACTTTGGTAAATCATCTTAATTACCAAGAGATTTTGTGGTAATTTTATATTGAACAACAACGTGTGTGAAATAAGCACCATGAGCTGTGATGGATGCTGTGTCTGCAAACTGGCTATTACAAGAAGATAGCTTAAGAAGAGACAACAACAATTTGATATTTGCCAGGCTCAAAAAGTGTATCTTTCCTACAATATACATTGCCCTTTGAATGGGCAACACGTTTTCCAAATTCCAGTAGTATAACAGTTATAATGGCTAAATACAATTCAAATCTTGTTGCTGTACCATGACAGTAACATCCACAGCTTGCAGTCCAAATTTGAAACAATAAACAATAATCCATTAATCCATAGCTATTAGGTAGATCAAGAATGTTGAATGCTAGTGGACGTCGAATTCTTGAATACAAAACTTGTTAAAGAGCTTAGAAGAGGTAAAAGGCAAGGGTAGGAACTGGAAAAGAACACCGGAAGATAATAGGAACATTTTGGGGCAAGAAGGGAGGCAAAAAAGATTGAATGTAGGGCTCTCACTCTCAAAAGCAGTAGTAGAAATTTGAGCAGCGATTGGATGAAAGAAAATGGTGTTAAGAAATTTGTATGTTACTTTATGTCGATTTTGTCAATGCGCACCATCCTTCATCACCTGGCTTGGCAGTTAAGGTAAAATGGCAAATATGGAAAGAGTTTGCTGACGATCCCACCTTGACTTTACCAGTTGTCCCAGCATGTCTTGTCTTTGCCTGGCAGATGAGTTCTCTTATCTCTGGGACAAATCTATACCGTTTCTCTTTTGTCTTAGGTTACTAACTGATATCGATGTTCCGTTCCTACGGGAGGAGGCGTGTGGGGGATATGAACCCCCCTGTTTAGTTTTTGTCAGCAAATTGGAGGACCTTGTTTTTGACGGTTGGCAAATTTTTCATGCCACTGGAGAGCTGAGTATTGAATAAACCAATGGAACAGGTGGAGAACAACGACATTCTATTCTTCTGATGTTCCAGTCTATGTACGCAGCAAGACATCACTATTTTCCTGACGATTGACTTTTTTCAGATTGACTGACTTTGTGGGTCTTTAGGGCCTTTGTGAGCATTGCGCAAGTCAATTACAGACAGGTTTGCTTTTATTATTTAGTAAATATTTCATCACTGAGTAATGTGATAGGGGGTAATGTTTGAGTTAATACCACATTACTCAATGATTACTAATGTAAGCGTGAGACTTGGATTGCACTAAAACCGTATTTGGTACAATGATTTTGTGACCAGAAATGTATATGTTGGCCAAGGCTGTTGGAATTGGGCAGTTGTGAGCAAGTAGTTCTCTGGCCGAGTTATACATCTCTTTATGGATAAAATATGATAAAATTCTCACATTATGTTGTCAGTGAACTTTTTATTGGACGTCCCATAAGACATGATAATAGAATACGCCCAATTTAATGTATGCGTTAAATATACAAATATGAATGAAAAAACTGCTACAAGTACTGGACAGGAAAAATTGTAAAACTTAAATTCGGCTGAATGCAGACAGATCTTTTCTAATAGTTACCAAAATTAAGAGAATAAGAATTTTAAAAAAGTTTGTTGGATAAAAGTAAAAGTATTCCATTCGCAGTTTGCAGTGCTTAAAATGATCCTTTCATGCGTCCTGTTGGGAAAGGGACAGAAAGACATTCCTTTGAAACACAGGTAACAATTATTAAGATTATTATTGAGAAGATTTCAGCAATAAGGAAGACTGTTCTCAAACATTTACTCTCTATTAATTACGTTATTAAAAGTGTTTGATAGGCTATTGCAAAATCGTTTTCTAGATAAGTGCTGATGAAAAAGATGTAACACTTTTTATCTCTGCAAGAGCGTTAGAATATCTCGTTCAAGACAAGAAAGCTTCCAACCTACTAAAGCAAACGAAAGAAATAGATACTGTGCAAATGCAAGAACTTTGCAAAGTTGATTTAAAATAGCAACTTTATCCTTTAAGATACATCCAAAGAACTGGGAAAATACGAAGAAACTACGGATATCATAAAAGATTATGGATTAGAACCAATAGTTGACTTGGCAAAAGATCCCGAATTATAACCTGTATATCAAGTGATAGCCAAAAAGGTTCCTTGTCAACCAAAACATGTCAGATTTCTACAAAATCCTGACTTACTTGCAAATAAGCAGAGAGCATTTGCCTCAAGATCGTATGAACGATACTCCGACATATAGTGTGGCAAACATTAAATATAATATTTTTTGTTCGTAATCAAAGACCAAAGTCAAGATGTAGCTTGGTCAGAGCAAGGTGTTTCGTCCTGGACCAAAATAAAAATCCGTGGTACTGCAGAGAGATGTAACCTTTTAGACCAGTTAGCTTAGAAAATTTCAAAGACGCACACATGTCAGATGTCTGCTTTTTGTGATCTATTGTACCATGTGGATACCATAATTGACAAGTTACTACAAAATGTACAGTTTTATAAAACAATGATGACTATAATTTTGAATATGAAGAAGCCGAATCCATATTGAGTGAAGTTGAAAATACGTTGAAGCTACATAAGAAGAATTGCTGGAGCAGACTAAGTTCAAGCATAATGGACAAGTTTTGAAAAATGGGTAAAACAAAGCTACTTACTAAGGCACTGTAGAAAGAGGAATTGAACCTCATAAATGAACATGAGATGACTTTAGTTTGAAGCGCAGATCACTCACAGATCAGAAAACCATCAACAATTGGGAAGATTTGGAAGCTGAAATAAAGGCTTGCTTGACTTCACGAGGCATTTTTCAAAGACTTGCTTTTTTAGTCTGTAAGTGGGTCCATCGTGAAAAGAGACTTTAATTATGTTATGCATTGGTGCATTATTTATGACGGATATTTTTCTGGACATTTCTGGAAATAACCTTTTCAATTTTTGAGGCTTTTTTTAGCTTCACTTCTTGTGCTTTGATTCACTTCATTGTATTGTCAGGATAATCTCATTTCCAGGTCATTCTATGGCACAAATATCAGCCTTGTACTCTTAAAGTTTGTAGATGAATCGTCCTCTTTTTCAAGAGGGTAGTAAAGTTACAAATGTCATGTTTTAGTGGTTATTCACTAGGCCCTCCGCACCATTTCTGTAAATGATTTCCAGTATGTCAGACGAGTGGAAATAGCTTGTGATCTACAGCCAGTCGAATGGCATGCATTTACCTCTTGGTATATTTCTGTCGCTTATTCGTCTCCTTTTACTTCAGCTGCAATGGGGTGCTTTTTGTAATTCACTTTGGTAGCAATTTTGTTGATTTGTTTCAGAATGGCTTGCTTTCGTCATTCTCAAATTTCGCCAAGTTGATATTTTCCTGAACTACTTTGTGCTTCAGACGGATACAATATTTTTGCAGATTGTTCCTGTGAACCATTATAGACCTGCTCAAATGAAAAATTGGGTTCAAATGTCCAAGCTTCTCATTTTTTCAGTCATGAGGCTGTTGTTTCAAGCTTATCCTTTTTATTAAGCTTACTCTAGGTTGAGTTATAATCTAGCTGACACACTGGCCGTTGAGGGCGGTATTAGTGTCATTGCTCTTATAACAATATTTTAACAACAGGAAGTTAATGTTATTTATATATCACAACTAATCCAAACGAAACACCCGCCATAGTCTAGCGACTCTAATGGATAAGCCAGAGGTTGCGAATTTAGATTCCGGTCGCCGTAAAGGACAACTATTGGTAATCGAAGATGACAGGAGTCCACTCAGACAAAACGTTCACTTTAATGCAACTTTCCGAACTCTGACATGGGAATCAGCTGTGCTTGATAACGAATACCTTAAAAAAAAAGCTTTCAAAGAAAAGGAGAGATCACACTGAGGCATTGCCGAAATGTAAGATGGTATTAATCAGTCTAAAAGCAATCTAAAAGATGGTATTACTGATTCTACTTATGCTATTGTAGAAAATGTGGTGCACTCCTACCTACATGTTCTCAGCAAAGCCTACAACCTCACTTGAGCTTACGAATTTGTCTTTTTTTGTAAACGAAAGTGGCCTTGAATTTGTACTTTCATGCAAAACAAATTGATTCATCATAATTAAGGTTTGGAGATATAAAGATAATTTTTTTAATTAGGCAAAAAACTGTTTATCCAAAATAGCACATGCCTCTCGCTATACGGGTTTGCTTAAAAATCGTGTTGACTTGACAATATTACAACCAGCTATAAGGCTAAAATTTCGTTGTCAGAATAAATCGACGTTTTTGTCTGATAAGAAAAATTTTACTGAGGAAATAAATTCTCTAGAAAAGTGCAGTTAAGATCTACAGCCATCTTTAGCAAATCAATTTCTGATTTTCACGTCTCATGAGAGCGGAACCGTGTGTTTCACAGACCAAAGTAAAGATTTAAAGCATGTTTGATGGTCATGAAAAACTGAACTTCACAAGCCATCATTTGAAAAATTGTTCATTTCACAACACTCGGAAGTATAGTTTAAATAGAGTGGTGTTTTCTATAAATGGACGATGCTACGGAACAAGGAAGAAATGTCCTTCTGCAAGTGAATTCGAAAATAATTTTGCTTTCTTAGTAATTTTTTATCAATAATATATTTTATAATGCAAAGGAAGTGGTAATCACTATAATTTTCTGAACAATGCCCCTTGACTTTCCTTGCATAAGAGCATAATAGCCATTTCCAAATCGCCTTCAGTGGCCACTGCGCAGACCAAGGTCTCTAAACAAAACTCCCAACAGAAGTCGTGCTTTTCTAGCTCTGGACGCCATTTTGCGGCCAAAACTTCAAATATGGGAATGCTTTTATGGAATCTCTAAAGTGATTAAATAAATATTGATTGTAATTTACTTGGCTGGAACTACTTTCTACCTGAACATCATATTCCAAATTGCATTTCGCACACAACTGTCCCAACACATCGTTTTCTTCTGAAGTAGATACCCTCTTTCAGCGAGTAAAAACATGCGACCATTCACGATAACTTTTCTTACTCGATTATTTAAAACTAAAAAGAGCATTTGAACGTATGACTGCATTGTCATGGCATCTTTTCAAGCCAACAAAATGTAAAAATTGCCCTAAAAATTGCCCGTTAATGGAAAACGATACATTTTCCATCCATTTTCAATACAGCAGAACGGTACTGCAAAACCGGCATTCTGGAGTCCTTGTTTTGAACATTAAATTTTGTGGCAAAGAGTTGGACACAAAATGGCGCCCAATGATATTGCTTTACGTCATACGTCACGTGCTGTCATGACCTGTGTTTTACTTAGGGACCTTGTTGCGGGCAATATCTAGTGGTCTTATGAGACACATTCAGAATAGTTGAAATTGTCACGATTACACACAATGTTAAACCAATTCGAGAAATTGTATGGATACATTTAAACGTTGCTGTTATTCAAGGATACAGCCCTACTTAAAACAGAATTTTGACCACATATAAAGCCACCTATTGCTGGCGTAAACTCAGACTTTGGACTACGAGAGTGAAATGCGAAAGGAGAATATTTCACTGAGCAACGCAAGGTATTCCACCAAGTAATAACAACCATCAACTAAAAACAAGGAATATTTGAATGCACCATCTCGGGCACTATACAATATACCTATAAAGACTTAACCATAAATCAGATTGATCATATTGCAACTGTATTGGAACCTGGGACTAATTATAAATATGATCTTCAAATTTCTGTAAGTAGCATCGAAATGTGCAGGCCTACTTTAATACCACTAAGGCGAGCCCTGACAAGTATTGCCAAAACTATGACTGGTTTTGCCAATTCATTCCAAGCATTTGGGCACTAGGAAGAAGACGAACCTCCACTGAATCGTGCGGGTAGAAGGCAAAGCAACTCATTTAGGGGTGGGAACCAGTTAAATAACACTTAACGAAAAGAAAAGAGGTAATGATAATCGGAACAATGAAATTGATGAGAAATGCTAACTGTGATCTAATCACGTCTTATACAACAATCTACACTCTTTAGCCCAGGTAAAGGATATTCGGACTTAGCTTAGCAATAGAATAAACAATAGAACATCGAATAGATTGTAGAACATAGTCAAGTTATCGTCGCCTGTTCTAATAGATGATTGCACGATGGGGTAGTATGACACTATGATCCTGTTTACATGGGGTGAACAGGCTGACCATGGTGGGATCGTTTACATAAACGAGTTTTATCCCACTCAGGTGGGATAGCCTCTTCGAAATCGAAAATCAAGATCGAATTCGAGATCGAGTTGTCAACCATTGTCGATTGAGTAGTGAAAAAATGATTTGGCGCCAAAATTGTTTACACATGGTAATTTGTTGCCCAACTAATTGAGCCCACCTGATCGCGTTTACATGAATAATTCTTATCCCAACTGACGCGGAACTCGCCGACGTTTCTCGCGGATCTCACCCAAGTGAGCTGGGTCACTGTTCATGTAAACGCAATGATCACTAGGAAGACGCAGATCTCACCTAAGTGGGCCAGTCCACGACATGTAAACAAGCCCTAAACGTAAAACCAAGAGAAAGAAGCATATAGAAATCCGAAAACAAAAATATAAAAATGTCATGGTAAGACAAGAAAAGGAATTAAAAGGATAGAGGAAGATTGTAGTAAAAAATGTTGTTTAAAGTGAGGTTTAAGATAATACTAAGAGTTTCTTTGATTTCTGGTCTAATAAGCAGAATTGGCGAGATGTAAGATCGCAAAGCAAAGGTCCAAGGAGACTTTTAACGTTTTAAGACTAAAAACGTCAGCATTTATGTTCTTAGAAAGGAATTTGAAAACAATTGAAGGGAAAGACTTAATTATGTAACACTTATTGGAGGAGACACGATTGAAAACAGGAGAAGCAGCTTTATGAGTTTCACTGTGAGATAGCATCAGATAATACAGGATGGTGTGCAAGGGTGACAAAACTACTTGTATCTCAACACTTTGAACAATGTGGAAATCATTTGCAATGATAGATATACAGGAGTAAGCTAAATTTCGATTTGATCGGTAGCAGCCTTAGTCGTTTGCAAAGAAGGAATGATCAGGGTTGTACAGAAACCGAATTTAAAGTAAACATTTTTTGATGGGCAGTGTTTCATTGTGACTTAGATTAAAAGGTTTTAAGAATATTCCAGTATTTTTAAACAAATATGCCAAACTAGCTTACAGTATGTGAAATTAAGAATCCTAAACACAGAGATTGTATAGTTACAGGGGAAATTATTTAAGGATATAAATTTGTTACCTGACATTTGTTCACTGAGACACAATATCGTAGAAATGCTGTTTATTTTCTCTACCATAAATTACAAATCAATTCAAAAATATTGCACATAAATAATAAGGAAAACAAAATGTTCAATTATCCTGATAAACAACCATGTCATCATTGCATTTATCATCTTTTTGCTGTAGGAAAATGTTTCTAGCAATTCCCTCAAAAATGCAAATGCGCGCAAATGGCTCTAGCATCCTCACATTCATTCTGTTACATCGTTAAACATTGTTGACCTTATGAAGGAAGCCTATTGCATACTTGGTTTCTGGCTTCAAGAAGCATGTTAAGGTAACTGACTTTGACCGAACATACTTTTGCTTGCATAAAGTGGTCATTGCCTCTGCTCATTGGTAATTTCTTTGCCCCAAATTCAAGCTTAGCAATCAAGCCTACAAATGAAAGGGATACTTCTCTCCACTAAAATAATAAACATCATATTTACAATGGCTGCATCTTATCTAGCGTTAAGGTTTGGGACTTCAAAATTAGCTTTTCTCACACTCAGACAGGCATCAAAACATATACATATATAATAAAATTCAGGATTACTATCTGACAACAATAAAATTAGTTTTTATCAGACATAAGCACTTCTATCGATACCTGCAATGAATAAACATATACTGAATTCTCACCCAACTCTCAAGTGTGTTGCAGCGCACTTCCCCCAGAACTAGCCTTTGGGCTTTTCAAAGTTGCAGAAATGAAGGAAGTAAGCATGCACGGTTTGTGTCTTCACTGCTGATGTCATAGAGCTGACCATATCTTTCAAGTCGTTAGATACTTTTCAAAAACCACATAAGATGTTGCTGTAACATAAAACGTAAGTAAGATTGCATCTGGCTACATGCATGTTTAATCATAAAGTTAAAGGAGTGAGAAATTTTCTGCAATAAATGCAATTTAGTGTTGCTATCATTTTTCTCTTGATCACAGCGAATGTTCCATCGCTCTCATCGTCATCTGACAGTTACTTCTACATCAAGTAGGTTTGCTGTTATGCATCTCCAGCTTTTCCAATTACAGGCAATTCTTGCACAGCTGGTGTACCTCTTTCCTGTCCAGTCGCCTGGTTCGCTGTCGTCTCGATCTGCTTATTCCTCTCGTCCCACTCGTTCTGTCTTCCGGCAAGGTCTTTTTATCCCATGCCTCCAAAGTACTCCAACTTTTCCTTTCTATCTCATCTGTCAAGCATCCTCCTTGTCCTTTCACACTTTGTAAAACCTCTTGATTTGTGACATGAGCTGTATATTGGATTTTCAGCATTTCTCGGTACATCCACATCTCAAACGCATTGATTGTTTTCTATGTGGCAGCTTTGAAGGTCTTTGTCTCACAGGTGTAACCTTGAACTGACCATACATAGCACCTGGCAAGTTGTTTCCTTGCTTCCTATTTCACACTTTTGGATGTTAGGATGTCCGACAAGTTCAGAAACCTTTGTCTTGCAGTCTCTATCCGCTGTCTGACCTCTACCTCTGCTCTGCGATCTTCTGTTAGTGTCTGCCCTAAGTACTTAAACGTTTTATTATGTTCGAGACCTTGCCAGTCTACCACAATATTCACATTTGGCAATACTTCTTTTCAGCTGACTACCAATGATTTTGCTTTCTTCAGATTCATCCATTGTCCCTTTCTCATATTTCATTCCACACTAGATTTACTGTATCTTGTAAGGCTTGTTCAGATTCTGCAGCAAGTGCTGTGTCATTAGCATATCAGACGTTAGTGACAATGTGCCCACCGATAGTGACACCAGGCAGCTTCTCACTTTTCCTGAAAACATCGTCCGTGTAGATTTTAAATGCTTCAGGTGAGCAAATGCACCCTGGCCTGACTCCCCTTTTTACTTGAAACTCTTCCGTTTCACCGTCCTCTAGTCTGATATTTGCTGCCAGTAAACAGTATAAGTTCTTTAGCAGCTTTCCCATCTACTGAGCATTTCTCTAGTACTTCATATACCTCCATGTAGTATACTCTATTAAAAAGTTTCTCATAGTCAATATAGTAGATGTAGACATCCTTGGTGACCTCCAGATACTTGTCAAAGATTGTCCACGAATTAAATGAGCCCTCTCTTGTCCCCACTCCTGCTCTAACTCATTACTGTGTATCATTGATCTGGTCATCAACTTTCTTCTCCATTCTAAGCGGAATCGCTTTCAAGATGACCTTCATCACATGGTTCATCAGGCTTAATGCCTAATGATCTTGGCATTCTATTGCCTTTGCTTTATTGGCATTGTAATGAACAGTGAGTGTTTTAGATCTGCTGGTAGGACGCCTGGCTCATATCTCTTGACATAGGGGAGTGATTGTCCTCAAGGCATCGTCATCTTCCTATAATTCTTGGAGGTGCTCTATATAAACTTGCTCCCGACCTGCTGTTTTACCAGTCTTTATACTACGTATGGCATTTCTAAATTAGGATTTTAGTATGCTTGGCCCCATCTCATTCTTCAGTGCTGGCTCATTTGGTTGATTATTATCACTATGCAGCTCTTTTACATACTCCACCCAGCGGTCCTTTACTTCGGTCCTGTCAAAGAGTAGAAGCCCATCCTTGCTTTTAATTCAACTGCTGCTCATCTTGATGTTGACTTTTTTGTCTGTCATTCTCTTAACTTTCTTGTGCATTAGATCAAGTACATCTTGGGTCATCCACTCCTTGCATTTTTTTCTTTCTTTCTTGGGTAGAATCTTCACTACCTTTTTGAGGTCGTTCCATTTTATTCTGATCTTCTCTTGTTGTCTTTGTTCTCGATCCACGCTTTCAGTCATTAACAGCTAAATCCTCTTCTTTACTTCTATGGAGATCTGTTCTCTCAAAGTACCTCTCTTCAGCAGTTGTACGATTATTGTAAGTGAGAGTCGAGAGCTCTCCCAAGAACCAATGATCCCACCCATGTCAAGAGAATCTAGAAATGCGGCTCGCAAGGTTATCAAAGGTGCTACCTCTAAGAGAACCTCTTTAATCTCATCTTAGGTAGTTTGAAATAAATTGACTTTGTGTATGACATGGTCAACACTAGTAGTTATGACGAAAAATACTTTTAGATTCCTTTAGTATAGAGCGAAGTCTACTGAACAGGTTGAATGTCTTTTGTTTTTTATCCATTTTGTTGAATACGATGCCATTCTATTACGTGCTTGTTTTGATGTATAAATTGTAAAACACCAAGCATATCTTTTGTAGACCCTTGTTTGTGGTCCAATATTAATACTGTTTGTATTGTATTTTCAGGGTTTTCAGTCCATTTTACGCTTTCATCCTTACAGCAGTGGCTAACAACAAAACTGTGAGCACAACAAATACTTTAAAGTTAAAGAAGACTACGAGAATACTGTAGTGCGCTGGAAATGTGGGTATGGGGTGGTGAGAGTCTGGCAGGTAGGTCTAGGAAACATTTTTGCAACCAAGCAGGTTAAGCCATTCTTACTACTTCTAGAGCATTTTCGGGCCAACATTTTCCCCGCAGCTACGCCACAAGGTGAAAGGGTTGTTCAGATTTGACATCTCAGGTCTCAGTGAAGCCAGCCAAACAAACTTTTATCATGGCATACTTAACTGTACTCTAGAGGATTCAATGACGACTATTCTGAGAGAAGTAAACGCTTTGCTAAGTACAAAAATGGACATAGCTTTATGAGAGTGGAACAACATGGCTTCAAGGTCCCTCAGATCGCAAAAGTGGCAGTGGTTGCGCGTTCTGGACTAGTAAAGAATTTTGGAGGAGAACTTAAGATTGTTTTGAGAAACGCAGGAAGGCAAAACTCATGATTTGCTACTTCTCATTGCAAATCTAATGCTCAAGAAAAGTAGAAGTAATGGACAAAATATAATAGTAAGGTTTAAGTTTGATATCAATCAATACGAACGAAGGAAAATGTTTGCCGTTTGTGAGAAAAATGGCACTATAATTGAAGTAAATTTCTTTTGCGCAAAGTTATCTGCAGTAAAACATGGGCATCGGCAGATTAGGTGTTCAAATTAGATATTCATTCTCCCTTCTCTAGAGACTTCAAATTAAGCAAATGAGCCAATTCGGCAGGGAAAGATAAGTGACGTTTTGACACAGAAAGTATTTAAGCATTAGAAAGCTTGTTCAGATCAAGAGGAAGAAAAACAAATAGCTTTAAAAATAAGCAAGGTAAGTAATACTTTTGAGTTTTAGCAGCACATGGCTGATGTCACTTTTATGGTCGAAGTAACATATTGCTCAGCAAAGTCTCTGTTTGACCTGCTGAACTTTGAACCAGGATCAATATCACTTTCCAGGTTAACGGTCAGAAATACATTCGAGCTAGTACGTAAGTAGGTGTCAGAGATGTCTGAGCAATACTTTAACCTGCAGTTATTTTTACCTAGTATGGCAGAGAGTATTGCTGTCCGCTTGCGTGGTACTAGCCATTGTACTGCTATGAAAGAGTGTCTAGTAAAAGTAAGAGCATGTTTTTACTGAGTGTCGTGATTGGTGTCACGGCCATTGAAACCTTTAGAATGAACGAAGATTGTATACTTAGGCTATATTAGTTTCAGAAAAAGGGTATTTCAGACGACGCAGACAGTAAAATATCCCTTCTCTTATCATAAAAATCCTAGAAATTCCTTGATGCAATACGAAAAATCATGGCACGAGTCTCATAGATCTATTTCTATAAGATTTTGACTCTCCAGACAAATGCCCCAGAAAACCGTATTGAAAACTAAGGGGATAGAAAACAACTATAAAGAGGAAGACAACCCAGTCACATTTGGCTCATAATTGCAGATCATTTTTGTTATTCAAAACTGCTTGCACAGTTTATAAACTCGTGAATTCTTGTAACCTTTACACCTAAATTCTGACCCTCTCCTACCACTGAGGCAAGAACACTTCCGCGCTACTTTGCTAAACTTGTTCTTGTTATTCCTAATTTCATCTTGAGCTTTTAGTTAATTGTTTCGAAATGGTCCTTTGACTATAAAAATATCCCCCGTAATCCTCCCGGATTCCAAGCCAGGTGCTATAAAACGCCAACTTTATTTTAAAACAACTCATACGTTGTAAGGTAAGCTGTGTCTGGCGCGAATGACAACACTGTAGAGTCTACAGTGTAGTCTATAGGCATTAAGACTATTAAAACTAATTACTAAATATCAGATTAATACATATCAGTCCGTGAAGTAAGTGTACTTCACGGAAAATACTCTTTACTTTTGGAGGGAGGTACAACGTGTCTTTGTTGTTAATAATTTTAGTCTTCTGAACCGACGAATCCTTTGGTGTTCTTTGCTAGGCCGTCTTGTCACGAGAACGCATTTAGTAAGGAAAACTAAATAGAGGGAGAAGCGTCCGGTATGTTTATGATGATACGCCGACATAGGCGTCATAAGAAAGCTTTAAGTATGAATTGTTATGTGTTCCTCTTGTTCACTGCCTTTGTACAATCCGAGTACATGTTTTTGTCACTTATGTCCTTTACACACTAGGAAAGATCCCCTTTTGAGCACGAGATACGTTTTTGAATTCCGAAAACACGTATTCAATATTACGTGTACAAATACTCCATCTATCTTTTTGTCACTTTTATTGTCTGCTCTTTCCTATTTCACCTATTTGCCTCATTGCTTTCCTTCACCGTGATTTTTAATGTGTTAAGAAGCACCATAGGGCTTTGTTAAGGTCTCATAACACCGACTAATTGTCTGTTGATTGCTTTCTGGAGGGATCATGCTTCCTAAGCCGAGAGTAAGTACATCAGAAACAACTGGTCGGCAACCTTTCATATGCACCTAGACTACACGGTAGACTATCCGCTAACTACTGTTATTTATCATAAGACCAGCTGAATTATAAGTCGATAGAAAGATTAGTCAAATGTACAACATTAAGATTCGTAGCACACGCACTCGTGCGAACGTACTACGATGAAAATTGTCGAGGATTGAGTTAACGAATGTAATAAAGCAAACTGAAATTAATAGTTCCGATTAGAGAAATACAACCATGCCAATAAACAGATGTCTGCAGGCTTCAGTTTTCAGCAGTTTCAAAGCTGCTTATCACCAGAGATCTTAACGTTTTCCTGATCAACCAAGAGTATTGTACCTGTTGACTATTGCTTTTAAGGTTCGTCTCGGATAGAAAAATACAAACAAGAAGTAAGACAGGTTAGTAATGCTTAATTTTTGATATATTCCTCCTTATCTTTATTAGAATGGTCTGAAACAGGCGTTAAGAATTGTTTTTGGAGGCAGTCGATTGCTTAGCAAATTAATATTCCTATAAGATTGCCAGTACGTAGGAGTCTAGTATAGCATAGACATACCTGTCGTAATGATTTGATTACGCTTTTAAGCAAAATATCCACGTCCATCTTAAGTTAAACAATCATATTCAATTTACTGGCAAGGCTGTTGGCTGGTTATTTTAGTACATGGGAATGTTAGCTATTAGCACAGGCACGTTTTAGTCCAGTTCACAAAATTGGCATTAGCATCGGACTTTGCGTTGCGTAAAATACAACGAAGATAACTATATACACATTTAAGCTGTTAAGGTATAAGACTTAAAAAAGAAACACGTACATATCTTGTCTGCTCTGTAAACTAGACGACATTCTCCTTTGCTTGCAAAACTGAGAACACGGATACAAACCCCATGAATGTATGCGTGTGCGATTGGAGGTGCGCGACTTTCTGTATATCAGTTGCAAAATTTATTTACGGGAGTTGGTTGCTTTATGATATTATTTGTGATGATTTTAACAGATATGAATTTATGACTTTTAGTCTGGGAGCAAACTACAATACTTGAAATATTTATGCTTATTTTAATGTGTAAACGGTAAACACTGTCCTTATCTTGTAGAATAATGAGCTTCTTTTAGGGTTTAATTGTAATTAACATTTGAATCCAAATCAACCGAGTACTCAAGATATCCAAATCAACCGAGTACTCAAGATATCCAAATCAACCGAGTACTCAAGATATCCAAATCAACCGCGTACTCAAGATATCCAAATCAACCGAGTACTCAAGATATCCATCGGCTTTGCGGTTTGCGCTATAATAGCTGCTATAATATACAATGTCGCTATGATCAATTATTCATGCACACGTAAAGACATACGTACCTAGAAGTTATACAATCTCAGGTGTATTTTGCAACAGCTTTGATATGTTATCTACATTATCGGCTATCGACTTGAGAATTTTACATTGTTGTCCATGTCTTCGCTTCAGTGATGGGGAAAAACCAAAAATCTTATTATGTCACTCAAGGTGATACTGTTGTCAGCTCGACCGAACATTATTAGCAAGAATAATTACACAACGAAAAAGTGCAAATTCGTACAAAAGGATGCATAATAAAAAGTTCAAATCGCACTTGATGGAATTTTAAATATCTTTTAATATATGATTTTATTGTAAGTGTCTATTGAGGTAAAGCTTCTCTAGAGTTTCTTCTTATTCTTCAGCGTCTCTTCTTCGTCTTTTTCTTCAACAAAAATGTGGCGACGTCTTCTAGCCTCCTCTAAACATTTAATACTATTAGCCGAGTTGGCTTGACTCGAAAGTCGAATAAATGATTAGTGCGATACATATTTTGTCTGCAGGCAGGAGATTCATCGATAAGTGTGTACACAGAGCATGGCGTTTAGTTGTTGAACATTTGACAGTGATTTTAAGCTAAGTTCAAATAAAATTGGCCTTGTATGTTTTCCTACTGATATTGGAGATTGGCAGACTCCAATTATAATATCAGGATGTTGTCCGACAGTGGCAAATTGGTGGAGTTTATGCGAAAGAAACTAAGTTATGATAATACCCTGAAAGGTCAACCTATTACTTGACATACTGACATATTTCCAGTCGATTGATTACAGTGGTGCTTTTGGGCAAAAGAGTGGTGATTCGAGTGCTCATGCACGTGGCGTGATAGAAGGTATCCCTTGACAATCATTTTAATATATTGTCTAATTGATAGTATTATAGGTTGTACATGAAGACGAAATGCAACAAATCATTGCAGTTTTTTACCACCTTATATTAGTCACGAAGAGGCAGTAACGCAGAGAAATATGGAGAAGATCATGCTAGGCATTACGTTATGGAACAGAAGGACAAACACCTGGATCCAGCAGTAAAATCAAGATAGAGATGGCCAGGACATGGGGTTAGACAACACGATATCCGGTGGACTATCAGGACAACAGAATGAACACATCTTGATCAAACAAGACCAAGGGGAAGACCAAGAACACGATTTATAATCTGATGCTTTACACCTTGCTTTGCATAGCCAAGAACATAAAAAAGATGGTTAAAGTCAAGGAAGGTTTCTCTTAGAGCGATAACAACTCTTTTTGATCGATTGATATTAGTCAATTGGAATGATTTCTTTAGTTTAAACACTAACTTTTCACTCGTTTTTGACTTCAAACACTGATTGTTCTTGATGGAGCTTAGAGCCAATAAATACATAAAGTGTTTTCCTGGATCATTAGATCATACTCGATAGCAAGTTTCCTTAAACTTTGAATAAACATAATTGTTGCTATCGGAGAGGATGAATGACGGTAATCTACAAGGCATTTAGGAGTCGTCCTTTGAAACAAAGCAAGCCTTACATGTTCATCATTTTTTAGTCCAAGGTTGACAGCAAAACACAACGACAGCAAAAAACGCTTTTTTCTACTATCTAGTAGAGGGGCGAGTTCTTGTTCTCCTACTTTAGCAAAATTATACAGTTTTCCACATTTCTGGACATGACATTTTATATCATCCTTGGATTTTTGGGCTATAGAATTGTTGCCACCCTAGATACGTAAGCAGATCAAAAGGCGTCATTGAGAGTAACTTGTACATTATTTCTATGAGTGGCTACACTGGATATTTTTCCAATGCCTCATTAAACAACAATTGTTAGATTTAGTACCATTGACCAGTTCATCAAAATGCTTTATAGTGTCAAGGACATTGTCAAAACGTGCCTTATCTTACTTATCTACTTCGTGTAACGTGGACCTCCATCCTAACTCTCTCCAGCATGACCTCGTTTGTAGTTTGCCCTTGCCACTGCACTCTTAGAATTCACCTCAGGCATTTGGTTTGGAGGACGTCTAGCTTCTTTTTATCTCCTTTTGTCATCCTGCATGTTTCACGACCATATATTAGGACAGTCTTTACTAGGGTTTTAAAAGACCTCATCTTGGTGACCTCATCTAGCCGATGCTTTTTGAATTGTAGATGTTCTGTGAGCAGACAAACATGGGTTGTGCTTTGGCTATTCTGTTTTCCATATCCATGGTGCTACGTCCGAAGCTGGAAATGAATGCTCCTAGGTATTCAAATCTATCAACATCTTTCACTGGCTCTCCATTCATGGTGATGCTTTCTTGACTTTTGGCATTCGTCTTAAGGAGCTTACACTTCCCAGTATTCACCTTCTGGCCTTCTCAATTCTTCACCGGCCTGTTTCTCTTCTGCCAGATCTGTTGCTTTGTTGAAGCAGAGTAATGTCGTCAGCAAAGTCGCATTCAGCTTCATTGTAAACTTCCACATGATGCTTTATTGTCCATTTTCTGCTGCTCTTCTCATTATCCAGCCGTTGACTAGCAGGAACAGGAAGCCGAAAACGTTGCACCCTTGTTTTATACCAATCTTGATCTTGAACCAGTCCGCGGTGTCACTCATAGAACATTTGATGAAGTTGTCGTATAAGGCTTTCACAATGACAGTGATCTTCTCTGGCATGCTGTACATCTTCATTATGGTCCAAAGGCTCTCACTATGTACCAAGTCAAATGCGTTTTGAAAATCAACAAAGTTGATGTGCAGTGATGCCTGCCATTCATTGAACTGCTCATGACGTTACGCAGTATGAACATTTGCTCAGTGGTGCCTCTCCCCATTTTGTAGCCAACCTGTCCCTTCTTCAATCTGCTCTTAACCCCGCCTTTGATTCTGCCAAAGAGATTTCATCCCAGGATCTTCCTAGCGAAAGGGAGCAGAGTAATATTGCGCCAGCTTTAGCAATTCTTCAAGTCTCCTTTCCTTGGCAGCTTGATTATAAGGCCTCTTCTCCATCTTCTTGGTGTCCTCTCCTGTCTCCAGACTTGTCTAGCACCTATTTCGCATTTCCTCGCTGTGAGGTTGATGTCTGCCTTCAGCAGTTTGGCCTGTATGGGGTCTTCCCCAGCCCATTTGCCCTTCGTTAATATTGTCAAAACTTGCCAACTTTTATTTGTCAATTTAAATATATGTAGGTGCTTTACATAAGATCCTTGCTTCCCCCCAAAAGGTTTGTATCTGGTCAATCCTGAAGCAAACAAATGCCCTTTGCATTGAGTTTGGTTTGTTAGCGATATCAGATACAAGCTCTCTTGGTTTCTCCTTACCGCATAATTTTTTGTCGTGTATTTTACCCTCTTACAACAGTCACACCCACATTTTTAGCATAAATGTTCCATTTACATTCTGCAGCCTTCCACATATCTGTGGCAAGTAAAACACTTAATAAAGTTAACTGAGTTACCGCATTCAAGTGTATTCGCCTGGGCAATATCCTTTGGTTTGGATCCTGACGCGTTCATAGGACTATCTTCATACAATGTCTCTTCCAGGGTACGCTTTCCATTTTCTTCAAAGTTTCTTAGGACTGGTCAAATTTTGGGGGATCGTTTTAGTTGTTTTTCGTGCAATGACGAACAATTTAAACTTTAAGTCTATTTAAAGCAACGCAATTAATCACACATAACTTTACCTGATATTCTGAGAGAAGTTGAAGCCATGTCAGTCGGTAGTATGTTATCTGCCACAGATTTGCTCGGGTATTTCTTTAATGATGTAGAACAATGTAAAGGGAAATAACTTGCTATGGTTATCTATGCTTATCTGTGATTTGTGTACCAGGATCTCAAATGCTTGATGGTACCGTTCTTGGTAGCTCTAGTAATGAGAGACAAAGTATCAAAAATAGTTTTAGTCTTCTTCTTTCTCGCTCAAGTTAATACATTTGCCAGCTCGACCAAATATTTGAAGCAAAAATAATTTACACACCAAAAATATACAAATTTTTACAAGGACGTGGATAATAAAATGTTCGAATCACACCTGATGCAATTATGAATATCCTTTAACATTATTGGTATTGTAAAAGTCGATGGAGATAAAGCTTCTGAGACGTCTATTTTTAAAACAAAAAAGTGGCGACGTCCTTTAGTCTCCTCTAAACATTTACTACTGTGAGCTTCGTTGGCTTGACCCGAAAGTTGAAGAATTGGTTTGTGCTTCTAAACTCTCTATTAACTACTGAATGATTCTGCATCTTTTGCCGCCTATGATCCTCTGCCGCCGTGTTTCGAAGGCATCGTATAGTCCAATTTTTGCAGTTGCATTCATCCCTCAATTGGACTTGCTAAAACTCATGATTCGCTATATTACATCAAATATAAGCCGGTGCCTGTGCCAGCAACATCAGAATTGACAAGGAAGAACCAAGGAAACAGGGACGGAAAACATTCAAAGCAACTTATATGACAGAATTACAGTACCTTGATACAGTGTATTTGTACTGTAAAAAAGTTGAAGATAATAAATGGTACCTGCGACCATTATTTAGATGGAGAGTAACAATATCAAGCCTAAGTGCCTAAACACAAGTTTTACCGGCGCATATACAAGAACCGCATTAACATAGCTTTGGAGCGTGCTGTAACCGACTCATACGGCGTTGCTTGAGGTATTTATCGGGAAAGTACACCGGTACAAGTGAGCAAGAAGAATTACTTCACTTGAAAACATCGCCATTTCGTGGAGGAACAGTGTGAGTTGACTATCTTTCACGTTTAAGCTGTGACTTTGACAATTTACGACTTATCTTTGAGTCACCAAGATTAACAACGCAAGAATGTCACATATTGTAAATTCGACATTACTATAACGCAAAGAAGGAAGACTGAATAACCTCCTGAAGCAAGACGACAGATTCCGGAATCGTTCTCAAGGAATTAACACGTAGCAGAGCTTTCTTTGGTGGCCAATGAAGGGCTTACAATGGCATTAACGTTGTTGTCGTGTGCTGTTAACTCTCAAGTTGTTTAAAGTTAAGACACAAAGCACGTCCCTCTTAAGACCTCTGTATTATACTTCCTTAATAGGATTCCTAAGAATCAATTGATATAATGATACATGTTTTAACTGTGTCATTTCTTCACAGGGTGCACTAAGTGAAAATTTTCTACTTTTGAATGCAGTTGGATGACCTCAACATAGTAAGTCATGTTTTTTCATTTATTGGTATCGTAAGAACTCTTTAGTACTTATACATTATAGCAGAACATGATGTAAACATATATTTTGATTCTCATCCAATGTATGATTGTAAGACAAAAGGTGGAAACGTAAAATGCCTCTTCCAGCACGTACGATTTTTGGATATTGTGTCTACACGATGCTGGCGTTATAGTTCAATCCTTTTTATAACACAACATAGAGTTATGTATGTGGCACTTGATATTTCTTTTCTAGAGTTTTCTGTTTGCAAAGATTTGACAATAAAACCGACAGAAATTTTATCTGCAAGTTCGAAGATATTATATTGTCTGGACTTACGTTACATAGTCAGCTGCTCAAAACCTGTAGCCATGCGTTAGCCAATCAATCTTTTTCGTGAATCGTGTGTTTAATTTGGTTCTCGCAATAAAGAGGCAATGAAAATCCTAGAACACCAGTTGAGAAACCCATCTAACATTAAATACAATCTACAGAGGCCTTCAAACAAATCTCTCAAACTCGAACAAAAAAGTCGCAATTTTCCTGTCACTACCAACGGGCGGACAAATAAAGTATCTCATCTTTATGGTATCTGTCTTGAAGTGCGTTCTCTTGAAAATTGACTTTCCAAGAACGAAAATCAGGAACTCGACATTAGGAACCTGAGGGCGCCATTGCAGAAAAGATGGAAAAGAATTGTCAAGAGTTCCGACCAAGCATAGGAAGGACGACGCTTTTACATAATAAGCAAAATTTGCGTTAATTAAATGATGCTATGTTATTAAATGATGTATTTTTGGGCTTTGTAATAGGCGTATCCTTTACAATGCTGCCATAGCTTTTAAGATACATATCATCACTGTTACCATGATGCCATAGTAAATAGCCACACGACTATCAGTCAATCTCACACCTGCGATCTTTCATTTTGTTATTTTGGTTTGGACTTCAGGAAATACAAGGTGTTATCTTCGAACTCATCTTCAAACAATTTTTTCTTCGACTGCCGTATTAGAAAAATGACTCTTGGAATATAGTGCCACTCTAGACTTTAAGTAAATAAGCAAACTTATTCATTATACATCTTGCTCTAACTATCTTATTAACCCGGCTTGAGTTCCCAAATCCGTGTCACTTTTAGTAAAGACAGTTACTAAAGGGAATCAATAGAATGTTTTCAATAACGTGTTATTGAATTAAAATTCTTAATCGGCATTGCTAGGACGTCAGTAGGGGTTAGTACATTAAACGAATTTAACAAAACGTACTTTTCGAATGATGTTGTAACACCCACCAAACATATGACTAAATGACGTCACACGACACCGGCAACGTAGAAAAGCTTAATGTGAGCGATCGTTATTTTAAATCGCTTTAAACTGTTGCAGTAAGCAGTGAGCAATACAAATCAGTACCTAACATTTCATATTAGATAAAATGATCAGTAGATCAGCTCGCTAACACATACTAGCTAAGTTTTTTTGTCTTTGTCAACCTATTAAAATTGAAATCTTCTGATCAAAAGAACGTATAAAAATATTTTGTCACAACATTCTTATTAGTAATACGAATTTGCTCGCATCAATACACAAACGTTTTGCTAAGGATTGACTATGATTGCCAACTACAATGTGCCAGCAACCACAAAAAAGGAACTTTTTCGGTTACGTATCTATTCTAGATCAATTCTAAGAAGCTACTATATACCCATCCCTGTTTAGTAGAACGTCCTTTTGCTATTATCATTTTCAATTTGCATGCATCTAAAAACAATTAAGAACAAGGCCGATAGCACTGCATTTGACTTCCCAACTTGCTTACTTCCTATTTGTCAACAGATGATAGGCCGCAAGACACCTTTTGTCTCGATCCCAGCCCAACTCACTACTAACGTGACGGTCCATTCCATGCTTGCTCTTCCAAGGAGCATTAATGACTTGAAATCAAAATCTCAGTGTTTTATTTCACAGAGTCAAAGTTTATTGCAACACTCACTGTACGCAAAATCACTGTACTTCCTAAAGCAACATTATTACCTCTGCTAAGAAGGTTATGTTTTTGCCTGCGTGGCTTTACTGTCCGCTTGTCTGTTTGTTAACAACATAACTCAAAGTGTCATTGAAAGATTTTGACGTACTTTTCAGGTTAAGTTAAAAATTGGCTAGTTTAGAAGTGATTAAATTTTGGGAGTGATTCGGATCAAATCCTGAATTTTGGATCACTTTTTCAGTAATGAAACCTTCATAGTGCTAGTGAATAAGTCTTTGTGTGGATACTCCAGCTACCTTATTTAGTAATGATAGCTTTATGAACTAGCAAGGATATCATCGTGGGGAAAATCCATGTTGTTTGAATAATCATACTGGCTTGTTGGAGGTTTGCTCTCTTGGAGTGCTTCTAGTTGAGAGTGTAATATTACGGCTGGTGCTTGTAGTCTCCAACTCTCGAATTAGTAAAGGACATAAATATTGTTTACAAATTTGCCACGTGAGAAAGAACGGAATGATGCATTAAATCAAACAAGTAGCACCTTCAAACCTTGAAGAAAATTGGTAAAGAAGGTCAAACACCTCAGCCTCGTTTTCGACTAAATCTCCCTCTGACTCCAATCTTGAATTGAATGGGAAAGAGGAGAAACCAAACTGGTTATATTAAATCATTGAGGCTTGTTCTTAATGTAACACTAACAACATTGCACAACGAGGCAGGAACATTTTATTATTATCGCAGTGAAATACACGCGAGGAAAAGTTTAATTAGATAGGTCGATAGATCTAATCACTCAAACCGCGCTTTGTGAACTTTCGGTCAGTGATCAGTTGCAATCGTTACGTCTGCTACTAATCAAACTTAATTAAAGTGTTCAGTTAATTGACATTGTCATGCGTGAACACATATTTCCGCTGATATGACAACGCTGGCTCAGTGCTCTTATAAAAGTAACTCCGGATTAATAAAGTCTTGGTAGTTTCTGATGTTCTGATCAGGACATGTCTTATCAAATTATATGCATTCGTGTCAGAAAGCTTGTGCAACGAATTATATTTAAAGGACACAACTAACGTTTATGTCCGTGTGATACGTTCAGTCTTGTCACTACGATGATGCTACTGTGGGCATTATAGCAAATGGATGAATGTATGGTTGCCTTTCCTTTAAAACGTCCACTTTCATAATCAAGGGTCACAATTATTAAGCCAAACTGTGATATGATATGATCGCGTCATTTTTGTTCATTGTATAGAATTGGTTGACAGGAAACGATTACCTGTCATTTTTAGAACACGAAAAGTATATTTCCGCTCTATATAGTTCGTAATGTGAACTCTTGGGTCGGTGAAATGAAATGTTAATTCTTACGTCTTCGAGCAAAGAGGTGCCTGTTTCCTTCCTCGGTCACATTTAGATCCATTACGAGCTATTGTCTACGTCAGGTACTCATCTTGAGACTTGAAATAAGCCAAAAGAGACAAAACAATTTCTTACGTTGCTTTAACTCCCGCAAAAAAGTATAGATATGTTACCCTACATAGAGAGGCTGTCTGTAACTAAAATTAATCATGGGGAGACAACTAGTTGTGCTGGTGGGTGATCAGAGGTCAGTTTCTAGGGCTCGTTCTAGCAATTTCCGTTGAGTTGTTTAGTTCCGTATGAAAACTACAAGATCTGCAGTCAACAAGATCCTTGCTGGAGTATCTTTCTATCATTTTTTATCATAAATATTTTTTATTTTTATCCAGTGTCTCTAGACCTGTTTTCAATATTATTTCCCATTGCTCCTTATTGGAGGACCTCCTTTAATCTCTTTTAACATGCCATCTTCCTTCTTGATTAGCATACAACATACTCTTTAGACCTGCTCATCAGATACCCTCAATGTTTTACTCTTAACATTAAGCAGGAAAACAGTTCAAGAGCAAATTGTGAAGCATTATTCTATCGTTATATGTCACCTCCTACCCCGAACTCACAGGTAGTTAAATTTAAGTCAACTTTTAAACATTTTTGCTCAAAAGTGACAATAAATGGTTTAGATTGTGACAGTGCTAATAATATAACACAGATAAAAATTATAGTAAACCAGGAAAATGGATCAAAGCATTGGAAGGTTTTATCTTAGACCTGTTATGGCGATGATAATGCCACGAAGTTACAACGAAGAACCAGAACAAGTCGTAAAACTTAACCTTCCTCTGTCCTCTTGACCGATGGACTCAATTCATTCTCCCAGAAGAACTTGACTGTAATTAGAGCTCATAGTACTCGTCTATGCATTTACAGTTCGTAAAGATGACAGCATAATAAAATTTTAAATGCTCTTATGCTATTCAGGTTTCCTTTATTTTTCTGTCTTTACTGGAATAGCAGTATAGTTTTCCTTACCATGGAAGATTGATTTTATCCCCAAATGACGTCATTGACCCATTAGGATCCATTACATTTTTTTGGATTAGTAAAACTCCTTGGATGTTATTGGATACAAAAATATGTATTTCCAAGACAAGCTCCTTAGTTGTTGAGTCTAGACGCAAAAGTAAGAGTAATCGTTTTTCGCATTGAGCCACGAAAGCAGTTTTTTTAGCAGGCATTTGTTATTTGATGCTTAACTGTCATTATCCCATTGATCAATTTTAAAGCTGTTTTTTTACTAATAACAAATATCCCACCCCACTGAAGCTTTTTGTCAGCAGACAAGAGAGTCATTGATTATAATACAAAAATGTCTAAGAAGTGGTAAGAAATATTTTGTACAGTGCTAGTCAAGTAGAACATGTAGTGCCTACTTTATCTTTTTGATTTAAAGGTGTCAAATGCAACATAATTGTGATAATTTCAATCTTTACAATAAACTTTTCACCTGCTACAAAGAATTACGATCCGGGCAAGGATGACATTTGCATCTTGCCATATCATTGAATGGTAAGGAACTTAACTACAGGTGACCATACTGTACGTCGTACTTGAAGTTTGAAACGTGCAAAAGCATGCAAGAGATATGTTGCAATCGCTTGCCTCGTAGTCATTTGTTTGAACAATCTTTTTGTGCTACAAAACTTGGAAGTCGCCTTGAAAATTTGCGACATTGCGCAAAAACATACTTGAAAGCCTATTTCGTCTGACACTTTTCAGAGTATGAATCATCAGAAAGGAAGGTGTATATATGGCAACCGTTTTTAAACGAAATATGCATCGAAATTAGCCAATCATAAATAAGACAGGTAAAAAAGAAAAAAAATGAAGAAATAGAGCATTGTAATGGTTTTTGTCCAAGTGAAAAAACGAACTCTTTTTGCCCACAGAGTACTTGTTTTCTTGTCTCGTATATCACCATTTGTACTAATTCCAAATAGCAGTCGACAGGGCGGTCTTGTGTTAAGAAAAGAAGTAAAATTATGATTATGACCACGGAGGCGTCGAAAGACCAGGGTTTGATACATTGTCGACCTCTAGGTGGTACATCGTCGATACATCGTAGTTTTTGTAGTAAACTATAAACAGCAAACGTTAACTCATTGGCAAGAAAGAATTGAAAATGTGCGGCTTTGACCTGCGATCAGACTTAGGCTGTACTCCTTTATCAATACGAGACATGCAATCATGAAGTAGTCACTAATACACTGCACACTACTGTTCTCCCAAAATCTGTCATAGCTGGACAAAGTTAACTCAAGAGTGTGTCCATGGTTCCCCTGTTGTCTTGTTTCTGCTATTACTCCCTTTCACTCATTCTATGACTTGCTCTATTTTGTTCTCATGTTCATTGCCCTTCTTTGACAATTAACAGATTAAGATTTCGCTCGAATAAAGTTCTGCGGGAGGAATTGTGCCTCTGCTGTGTCAGATAGATACGATAAGGGTCTTTCTGGGAATGAATAAATAAATTTAACCTCTGATATCATCGCAATTACTCATATCATCATCATTATTATTATTTCTATTATTATTATTATCCTCAGAAGCAGTACAAGCATTGCTATGATCTTCATTGTCATAACCGTCATTATTATCAGAAGAATAGTTACAATTCGAGCTTACATATAACAGACCACCAAACTTTTGCTGGCCTCTGCTCACAACATGTTCACATCATAAAAATATATGGAAACATACTGTGGAATAGAGGCAATGCATGAATTTAAACTTTCGAAGAGGTCATAATTAAAGAGGTGGCTTAGAGGTGGCACGTCACTTAAAATGACTGCACATTTCTAGCTCTCTAGAACGACTTGGGCAAATGAGACACTTGTCACACTCTAGACGTTTATTTGTTATTATTATTATTATTATCATTATTTTATTATTATTATTATGATTATTATTAATGGTATAATAATAACAACAATAATAATAATAGTAATAATAATAATGGTAATAATAATGATAAGATCATTATCATTATTAACTTTTAATTGTCATCATTATTGTTACGTCATCATTACTTTTGTTCATATTCTTGCCATTATCATTGCCATCATCATCATTATAACTTTAATTATAATTATCACTATCATAATTCCTATTGTTAGCATTGTGATGTTCTTCTCCATTCTCATCATCATCGTCATAATCATCATTGCAGGTAGTATTACTTTTCTTATCATTAACGTAAATATCATCATCATTATCATTATTACTATTATTATCATCATCATTATTAATATCATCATTATTAATATCATTATTATTACTATTATTATTATCATTATTATTATCAGAAGCAACAGCTTCAAGATCCGTAGCCCAATGACTGTAAGTACAGTTTGTTGTTTCTATCCATCCCTTCATAAAGCAGTTACAAAGACATAACAAGTGAATGACGTCAACATGGCGATCTTACCTGTATAGCAGAAATCACTTTGACTGCCAAAACAATGCTTATCAATATTAGCTTGAGGAATTTTCACACTCACCCATTTTTTCACGATTACATGCAAGATAATGTTTAACACAGCATTTATCTAACACGAAAGATTAGCTATATCTGTTCGCAAGCATTAGTGATGTCATATCGCATAGCTTTTTCATCGATGCAGAGTTTAAATGCAAAAACGTTTTGAGCATCGTAATCTTTTAAGTCAAAAAGGAAATTGCGTGAAATTGTAATCAAATCCAAAGCTACGCGCCCTGATCTTTCATTTACAATATTTATTACTCTTCAAATATATTATTACATTGTGTCACAGTCTCGTTTATCTCATGAAGCAAAACCGACAAAGCAGAGAGAGAGCATGCTTATAATGTCATGTTGAACAGACTATTATTGATGGCTTGAATTGGATTAATTTTGAGAGGCTGAAAGAGATACCTGTGTAGTATTCACGTAGGACGTAGGACATTGATATTTCTTTACACAGAATGAACTTAAACGGACTACATTAAACGGGCTTGAGAGTATTACTTAGGAAATAAATTGTTCGTGGATTTTAAGCATTGTCAACCTCGAGGCTATTAAGAAGTTCATTAATTTCCATCGCAGCATGTGGTAAATCTTTCTTTAAACTTAATTTCGTTTTTCGCAAACATTTTCCGTATTGTGTCATTTCTTAAGCACACAGTAGGAATGTTTCAAGCGAGCATGTCAAAACGTAATTTATGCTCATTTCCGTTGTGTTCGATCTACTTAGCTGTTTGTTGTGAGTTAATTGAGACACCCATACCAGAACACAGATAACCAGCTATGAAAACATTTTGTGCAAAGTGAATATGAAACGTGGGTCAAAGAAGTAGTTCTATAAAGAACTGGTGTTACTATTCACGTAAATCCTCATCTTCACTTACAATAAAGCAATCAGCAGACTTTTCAAAGTATTATGACTTTAGGTACGGCCTTTAAAAAGAGCAGCCGTGGTATAGTAGATAAAACGACGACCTTGCAAGTTAATGGTGACGAGTTCGCATCCGCGTCATCTCAGACTAAAAAATACCATAAGTAGGAGAAGACAATGGGAACCCACTCTCATGAAGAGCCTAAGTCCTTGTGAATCAGCTATGCTCGGTAACGAGTACGCTGCTAGAATTTGAAAATGATCTTTCAGTGGTGAAATGCAAAACTACTAAGAAACAATTCGAATGCCTAATTGGGGGCAGAACCCATGACCTTCCGATATTTGGGTAGAATACTCTGATTGCTGAGCTAGCGAGACGTTCCTTCTGAAAATTTAATGATGTACTTTTTCGATGACTGCGTCACTACACACTACCTTGGTGAAACGAAATGTTTTAACTAACTTAGCCCGATTCCTTTTCTCAATGTTTTTTGATGCAGTGAGAAAGACTGTCAAACGTCACCACTATATATAGCCACGAACATTTCATACCAGAATTACTACAAATCCTCCCGTCCACAAGAGATTACCAAAACTGATACGCAAGTATGTCTGCCGTCAGCATACGCTAATGACGCACTCGATGCTAAAGTTTCGAATATCGACGCTTTAAAAGTTATCTGATTTAATCATGTATACCGTAAATGATCTATTAAACGCCTGGGTTCGAATAGACGCAGGTTTAAGTAGACGCCGTGGTGTCCACTCGATCATTTATTGTACGAGGAAGTTGAAATGGCGTTTTCAGCTCTATTTCCTCAAGGTTATCTACTTGTGGACGGTGGCCTAAAACCAGATGAAAAATGCACAATGTCAGGTTTTACCAGGCACCAAAAATTAAGTAGGATTATGTAATGACCTTCTAATTATAAACTCAGTAAGACACTCAACTAAACCAGCACACATTTCTTATGATGTTACGTTCACTTTTAGCAGTACCCTGATTAGACATTTTACAAGGCATATTCTGGCGATCTTTAGGCTTTTCCAGCTTTTATCTCGAGAGGTATTGAAATACTATGCTTTTCCATCTGTGCAACCAATCTGAAAACCTTACAGTCAGCAGCTTTTTACCAGCTAATGCAAGTAATATATACCGAGTATTCAAAAACATACGTTTTCTTATATTAATCATCATCATCTTGCGGCCTCAGCCGAGATTGAATTCACTACGCCTTCCCTGTATACCCTATCGGTCATAGCTGTTAGAAGGTTTTCCTTGGCGATTGTGGTGTCCCTGCATTTGATATCCGGAAAGGTGAGCTTCTGAGACCGCTTGAGTGATGGTGGGTGTCTCCATAAGAGGAACGACGACACAAATTCATCTGACACACGTGCACAGTGTCCAGCAAACTGGACGCGTCTCCTTTGGACTAAGGTTGATATCCTAGGTAGGTCACCGTATATCGTTTCAAGAGTTGGATGTTATTTCTTATATTCAAGTTAAAGTTGCTAGGCATCGGTGTATTGATTTGTTATTCTTATGAATCAATGACATGATTAGTACAATGATTTCCCTATGATAGACGTTGCAAGTTGATCTAAGTCGTTTGGAAACACTATGTTTTGTTGTCGTTTGATTAGTGTATTTGACGTTAATGTACAGCGCAGGCGCTGTCCACGTGTTACCTTCTCAGTTCGTTAGTTGGAATTTACTAATAAAGTAATGTTATTTATGACAAAGTGTTCATATCTGGCGCATATGTATACCAATTGAGGTACAAGAGGTGTGGCCACCGTGTAGAGAGTACACTGACCTCGGGCGGAAAGTGAGCATCAAAAAGCAGTTGTCTCTTAAAATTTTGCTGACGAATAATTATATCCCTGGCTAAAGCGAGAGTTTTTATGTCATTAACACAAGGTTACAGTGAGAGAAACCATGACAGTTCATGTCAGCACTCAATATAACAAAAAGACAACAACATACCTCTCTAGTGTTGTGCAGTGGCATACATACAACTATTACAAACGCATTCTACAACATTCTGGAATACGCGTGAATATGCATAGTGCAATAATAATGCCATGTAGAATATTCTAGAAACGACAAGAATAACCATTAATCATTTTGTAGTAAAAGGTTCTAGAAAGTTCTCGAAAGTTCCAGCGTGGGCTTTGAAATACAATAATACTCTCAAATAATATAATAGTGTTACTTGCATAATTACATTGTGAAAATGATACTTTAACGCCTTAGGTTTCGACCAAACCTTGCCTGAAGGGTTGAAATAAAATATTGTCACAAATTTTGAACTCAGATTTCCTAACCTTAGAGCAGAATTATTTTTAGATTTTCCTTTATTCACTTTGATACAAATGTTTATTTTTTGATTGTCAAAGTAAATAATGACTTTCCGCAGGCAAAGAAAGCTTTATAGTACCGGAAAATACATTGTTTTAAAACGTGAATATAAGGAATTCCATAGTGCAAGGCTCACTTTTGTTAGCCACAGAAGGGTTTTTGAGGCAGGAGAGGCAGGATGATATGGCCCCGCGGTGCATTTTTGCTAAATTTGGTTTTGAAAATTAATTGCTTGAAGACATAAGTAAATTATAGATCCCTGTTAAAACGTCCTCTGGGATCGCAATTTTCCAATAGATAATACAACAAAATTTCCCAAAAAGGATTCAAATTTTCGGAGTCATTTTGACTATGAGTAACCTATGCCTGTCATCCAAATGATTCGGATATCTGTATCAAAATAAAGTTTTGCTTAATCGAAAGATTTTGTTTTAGCCAAGACCAAAGTCACAAGAATTACACACCTGTGCAATTCAGTCAAGTCGAGGAATTGAATTATTAAATTAAGCTTACTCATTTAGGTATTGTCAAGGTCTGGATAATAATTCAAACATTTTGTGCTCCAATTTAGCTTTTGCAGCCAAGTTTCTGTTACGCTTTGATGCACTGTATTGAAGTTGACACACCCTAGCTTTGCTACTTATAGTATCTTATACTGATTATTATGTTATTTAAAAACATTCTAAGAAGCTGTCGTTTATATATACATTACTATAATTATCATGATCTTGTCAGTTATCCTATTTTATTTACCAAAAGGATATCAAAGCTCTTTGAGAATTAGTCCGAAAACGTCTCTCCGTCATTTACAGTTATTTTACATTTATGTGATTTTTTTCACCTTTTCAGTATTTTGCATCTCCGTATGTAATCTTGTTTTCTCTCAGAAAAGAAGTTCTTACTGAATTTTCATATAGGATATTTCTTAGCTTCATTTCCGTTTAATCTAATTTGCATCTTTCACAAAAACGGAAAATTATTTTGATCTTAAGCCGAAATATCTGAAGTCCTGTAAGGATGAATAAGGAAGTGTCAACAAACATACATTGCAGGAATGAAGATGCAGTGATTGTCCCTCCAAATGTTAAAAAACTTAGGCGTAGTATCTTTAATCGATCTAGTAGCTCCGCCTGTTTTCTGTTTTGTTTTCACCTGTTTCGCTTATCACTTTGCGGATATGATGATGAATCTACGAAGGTGGATTTGTATAGTGCAAAACAAGAGATCAGATTTACAGTGATGAGACTTGGTTTCAAGGTACTTTGGTCACTATCAGAACTTTACCTCTGTTGTACCATTTTCTCTGACACATTTCTGACAATATTAATGGTTTAAATACACGAACAGGCAGACCATCAAGGGCACTAACTCTATACACCTGTCTTTCACTTTTTTCACTTTAAGCTAACCTCCCTGGTATGTTTGTGACAGAAGCTTGAGCTCAAACCTTGCTTAAATGCTTCCGCAGCTTCATACATAAATTTGTCTGTATGTTTTTCAATTCATCGCAACAAAGCCGCCGAGAACGAGGCCGGGCTCAGGGGATATTGTTGGGCCTTTTGAACTGAGAATTTCAAAATTTTTTAACACATCAATAAACAAAGACCCGTGATATCCTTGTAAAAGGCTATGGAGAAGAGGAAAGTTTATTTATTAAGTGAACCTTACAGGGCCACGCTTGATTTTATCATTTCAATATACATTGCAGAAACAAAGCTTTATTTTCATGGGCACCGGGACAGTTGCCGGGACATTCATCCTGCATTGTAGTAAGCTATTCTACGAGCTGACACGTTTGATTCAATTTTAGACAAGAAAGGAAACAAAGAAAGAGAAAATAAAGAAACAAAACATTATTGAAAGAGTCCAAGTGAAAAAACGAAC
>JANTCA010019451.1:0-24313 GCA_024741275.1 Chironex yamaguchii
ATTATGAAATTGTGGAACCTAAGGAATGTGGAGGTGATACCTGTGGTTGTTGGAGCACTAGGTTCAGTCAGTAAAAATATTGGACAATACCTGGGGCAAATTGGGATTGATATCAGGATCGGATTATTACAAAAAACAGCTTTGTTGGAAACAGCAAGGATCTTAAGAAGTGTGTTAGAGACTTAAGAAGAGAACTATACAAAAGACCCTTGGCCATAGGCAATGGTCCGCTCTTTTGACTATATTCGGTATAAGATCTGCCTGAGCTAGAAGGTTATAATAATAATAAAGATAATAATAATAATAATAATACAAATATTCATGCAGGATACAACACTGTTGATGTACAAATGAAGATCGATAAATGCAAGTACATATGTCTGTTAAATAAATTAGGTAGTCGAGCCGCAGTATATAAGAAACGTATTTCATAAATCCCTTTTAGTAATACCTAGGCATATATAGATTTATAGGCATATTGCTGTCTCCTTTCTTGTCAGATCTGACCAAAGTTATGCGGTCCTATGCTTGAACTAATTAAGAAATAAAGAGTGCACAAGGTCTTGTCTGATCCCTTGGATCCTTCCATGTAAACTATAAGAACATCTACTCTTACTTACACCTTCGTTCCTGACTAAAAATCCAATCATAACGCTTTCTGCATGACAGTAATTATATGGATAGATACGAAAAAGTAAGAGAATAACAATTTAAATTTGTAGAACTAAAGAAATCAACATCATCATCCAGTAAGGTTGGTTTCTTCAGCCCACTTTCCATCCCCATCTTCTTGAATGTCTTTAGTTCTCCTGGTTCTTTTAAGGGGAGCGTAAAGTTTTCTGGATCATCTTGTTCTAGTGCTGCCGTCATCAAAGGTCCATGAAAGTACACTACTTACAAATTCTACTTTAATTCTACAACAAAAGCTTGTAAATTCCATATGTTGTTTATAAGAAAATGCTCGTAAACTACCCCAGAGTTGTTGCCTTTTGGGATGTCTTCTCGTGACATGTTCAACACGTACTAGTTATAGCGCGTTCTAGTAACGGTCTAGGTGGATGAACCGTAACTAAGTGCAGACCTTATTACTTCTCTAAAGAACCATCTCATTTTTCGTAGGAAAATTACTTCCACACTAGTTTATAAAAGGAATGAAATAAAAAATGGAGTCTGGAATTGATGATGAACAAATAATTGAATGAATCTAGAATAAGGAAAAATAGAGCAACTAAAGACTGGCTATTCACTTTATGTTACAGCACATTCACTCTGTCTACAGGTGTTCGAGTTTACATCTAACTTTACCTCCTTTTCGTTTCACATCTTTTTTTTCCTTGTGCCCATCTCTCTTTCTTTGCTCTTTGCTAGTTTCAGCCATAATAATGACTCTGGATCTCCTGTGCAATGAAGGGTCTAGGTATGCAATGAAACTTTTATTACCCTTTTTTTACCTTGTCAATTCATCCTGTATTGTTCATGGCTCTTCATAGTAAATGCACCTTAGAGGATTGATTGACATACAGTATTTCGTCCTTGTAAATGCTGTCTAGAATTTCCTCTTTGCTAGTTTTAACTCAGACCCTCGTTCCTGCTCAGCCTTCAATGTTTGCAATCTTGTTATGTACTGATAAAACAACACCATGGAAGCTTCTCATCTCAGTTTAACGTAGACCTTGATTGCTGCTTATCTCTTGTTCTTACCCATCTTCACTTGTTATCTTTTTCCTTTACTTGTAATTATGCTTGACTTTGAGCGAGGTTTATCAAGTGTAAAGCGTATCTCAAGCGTAATCAACTTATACTTATCACTAATACTGAAGGAAACCAGAAGCAAAATCTCACTACCACAGCTGAAAACCAAGTACACTAGACTTGGCTATCAATGGATTCTGATATTTACTGAAGCAAGATTGAAAATGGTATTAAAACAAAATTAACAGCTTCGTTCTCTTGTTTAGTGTGTGCTGTTGGTTTGACATACATCTCCCGTTCAGTAAGAAGATCATTTTAATGCAGTTTGTATGCCTTTAAATGCCATTTGTGCTGTGAATTGTGCCTGACTTAAAATCTACTGTTAATTTTCTTATAAATGCTGCACCATATTTATTAAGTTATTCTTTCGGAAATCAGTGTATTGTAAGTCGGTTCAATCCTCGTTCTATGATATACTTGCTAATTTATTATCAGCCAATACTTTGGTCCTGCAACTGAATGTGTCTTGAGAGGCTTACAGTCCATCACATTGAAAGATTCTTGTTGACTTTCTAGTGTTCCTCGCTTACATTAGATGCAAACTGACTCATAAAACGTAGCGCAGCAGACAGGTTTGACTGTTTACCAGAGACTACATTAAAAGACTAGTCCTTTATTGGTGAGTGTCCCTTACAATCATTAGAGACATCTGATTTTTTTACATTGTAGTCGTGCAATTGCTAAGTGGCTTTGAGTCTTGGATATATAATTTTTGATCAAATTTTCTATTCCTGTTACTTTTCTTAAATTCAGACAAAAGTTTCCATTTCCCAAGTCAGTTATCTCAAATAGATCATTAAAGCTCCTTTTCTTATCATCTATCATTATCATACAATTCGAGGCCAACTAAACGTCATCAACGAATAAAGCAAGAAAGATGATTTTGTCTCCTTTTACATAAATTTCAACCATCACTAGTGGATTCCACTTATTTTATATCCTTTAAACATTTGAAACTGGCCTGTTTCAATCTAAGCAAACCCTAATTAAAGTTAGAAACCACATCTTACTGCCCATTTTACTAAGAACATATAGCTGACGCTCAAAAAACTTGCCACCTATTTTGCCTATTAAAAATGCTCCCTGTACATCTATGGGTATTCAAATTCAAATTCAAATTACTACTTAAAACCAAAATTTTATGTATTGAGGTGTGTCAAGCAACCAGTGCATCAAGGTGTCATCAAAGTCAATACGTAATTACTGATAATGTTACTGGGCTACTAACTCAGGCCTGAAGCTGGCAAAAGTTTCTTGAGGTGGGTCCCAAGCATCGCATGCGAATGCTATTGCCACACCCTTCCAAAAGCAATTTGTTGGTGTTTACCGGTGACAATACAAGCAACTTCTGTTTAGTCGACCCTGCTATTGTCTTGCTTCAGCCAATGGTAGTCTTTGTCTGACAATTGTTCTTTCAGAAACTAGCACCATGGAAATTTTCTCTGCATACTCGTACAGTGGTTTAATGGCATGAAACTTGAGGTAATGCTTAAAAGCTGGACATAGAGCTGACATTGCTTCCCACAGCAAAACATTGTGTGAGGAAAATCTTCTGTAAATTCTGTCATAAACATATCCAAGCATTCGCTGAATATGCTAATATTTGGTCGCTGACTGTTTGCACTAGGCAGAGATTTTTGCCCCCTCTTAGTACCCAGCTCCGGCCTTTACTAACAGTACCTTGAATACATTTTTCCAGTATCACATTTTACTCTGTAACCAACTGCATCCAACTACATTACACTTCTGTAGTGGCTTAACATGGGTTCATGTCTCATTATATAAAAATGACTTGTAACCACGAATTATTTGTTCGCATTACAGTTCCTTTTCCTTTATTCGCATTACAGTTCCTTTTTAGATAAGATATGTGTAATTTTTTGCTAGGCATTCTTTTACAACATTCCTACACATAAAAACACTTTTAGGTTCAGTATCATACAAACGGCAAGTTTTTGGACTAAATGAGATAACCTGCAAGTGACACTTCAATGCCTTAGAATCCCAATTGTGAAAGGCATGATTTGACACATGTGCAAGTGCTATGCACCCAAACACTCTTGGGTTCATGCCTTGTACTGCAACTGTAATACTCCTGTTGCATATGTGCATTGCTGTTTGTATTTGCCTCTGCTCAAATTGCCTTCGGCAACATGGCGTGCGCCTTAAGACCTTACCTGACTCTAACAATGACCTGTTCAGCCACTCTTCAACACTATACTTTTCTGGTGTATTTGGTGTTCTGAATTCATGTTTAATTCACATTTCTCTGCAGTAAATTTTTAGGAAACATCCCAACGATAGTAAATATTGTTGTTTGAAGTAACATTCTACCTAGAGAAAACATGTTCGTCAACAAGAAATCATCAAAACTTGACTCTAGTTCCTTCAATTTGTGAACTATATAATCTTTATGAAGATTAACGATTGTTACGAGCGAATCGTATTTATGGTTTCGTAGTTTCTATGGCCAAATGACGTAATAACAGATTTACAAGAACATTCTTTGGAACAAGCTCGTTGCTAAATGCACTAGGATTTACAGGGCGTGTTTCATTGTTTGCAGGCATCTCCACTTCGCAGACAATGACAACTAAAATATATGGAATCAAAAGGGAAATTTGTTATTCTTTTCACAATTCTGAACATATTGTACGTTTCAACTTAGTTGCATTTACACTGACTCTTTTATGATTATTGATATCTGTTTCAGTGTTTTCCCAGTCTTAGACATTACTTCTAAATCGTATCCATAGACCACCAACAGAAAATCTCAGTATTAATTTTTCATGTACTTCAATGATATACTTGCAAACATTCATCTTTTATCGTTCATGAACATTCAGGAAATGAAGTGTCCATTCTATCGAAAGTTCCACTCTCTTGTATGTTAAAGGTTACTTTAATATGGTGGGTAATTCTTATCTTGATATAATTGAAGTTGATACGTCTTTCCAAATATTTTCTCCTTCATTATCTACTCTTTTCAAAGAAAGTTCTCACTCATCTTTACAGAGTCTTTTAAATATAGAAACACACATATTTTTAGTTTAAAAAACTTTCCCGAATAATGGTAAGCAAAGCATGTGATTCATGGCACCAAATGATGTAAGTTGTTGAAACATACCAGAGTAAACAAAATTAAAGACAACATTTGACTTGTTCTCTCCTGATGTTGAAATAAGCCCCCTGATTTGTTTGCAACATGCACATTTGCTACATTCTTGGTTATATTTCCGAGGTGCAAGCTTCACTGCATTGACAATGCACCATTTTATCATTTAACCTTGCTCCATGTTTCCCTTCGATATCATAATTCTTAAAGAAAACTGCTCGGCTACAATGCCGAAATTCGCCATTGCAGTGTCCTTGACGTACGGAGACGTAGAGTATTTTCACGTCCTATCTCAAATGAAACACTTTTTGGCACTTGATCCTCTTTCCTCGTAAGCAATTTGACATCGATCTAAAAAGTAAGAAAATATGATCAGATATACATGACTTTGGTCCTATATGTGAGGAAACAATTTTACAGTATATTTACTTGCTTTTCTCTACTATCGTTAAATTCCCTCTCTGTGTTTAAATTTCATCAAATAATTTGTAATGGCGGTTTCTTAAGTCATGATATGCTTTGTTCCAGAATCTGGTGGTGGAAACTGGTGTCAGTCTACTTCTATAAAAAGCGCCATATGGCCAATGAAATGTGGCCTTTATGACCCAATTTGAGACATGCACACATTTTTGGTTGCTAAACTTTATTCTACATTCCATACTAATTGTTAATCAGACACAGTGAAACAAAGCAAGACGTTGGCCATTCTTTGTTGCTTCTACTATCACCTAAAATATTTTATTTACTCCCAGATTAATTTTAAACTGTTTACATTTACAAATCATACGTCAAATTCTGACGAAATATGCGCGCGACAGTTCGTACGATCTGCCGCACACACAATGTATTCCTAACAAGAATACTTACAATACTATATTTTGTGCAATAAGGACCTTTTATTAACGTCCATGACAGTAATGTAGTTCGCTTTCTGGCACGGTGAATCTCTGATGAGTTTCTAGAATCAGTTAAGCTTTCAAATTCGGAGGATGTGATTTTCACTGCAATTGTATTTGCATCTGCAGAAGATTCCTGCTCAGGTATTTCATTACGGTAAGCACCATTCAACATGGCACTTTAATCATATTCCAAAGTATGTCGCTTCTTAACAGTATTCAGGGTATCTCGAAAACTACTCCATAATATGACAGTTTTAAAGCACAATTTCGCAGACAAGATAATCTCATCCCTTACTGAATTCGAATTCCGATCTGGATAATGTGATCATTGATTAAAAGCGTTTTCTCCAAGATGTATTAAAAATTACCACGACAAGAGAAAGCCTATTTCAGAGGGTACACTCTTTACTCCCCCCTTTAGCAGTTTCCTGTGTACAGTAGTGCTTGTAATAATCAAAATGTAGAATATATTATATTACATCAAACTGCTTCCATATTGTTACATTTACATGTCATCACGTGAGCGTAACCATAAACTTTACCTTAGGTGGATAGAGGGCAAATGAGTAGATTGGTCTCTTTTCTAATTATTCATTGCCAGTTATCAAACGATTGAATTGTTTCTGGCTATCTAATTCTGGGTCTTTTTATCTATGGATATTTGGTAGCGGAAGTGTGCATCGTTTTTAGTGGTGAGTGTATTGTAGGGTCTCTAATTTTGTGATATAGATGTGAGTAGATAGACCACGCAAATTTGCTAGGAACAAAAATTAAGGTATAATTATGACCACCGGGGCATCGAACCCTGGTCCCACGGCTACAAATCTGACGGCTTTCCAACTGACCTAAACAGCTCAGTAGGAAGTTCGAAAGACTATATGTCATTCAACCCAAATCGTCTATCCCTGTTACTTGGTGACTGTCTACTGGTGTGTACGCTGTACAGGCTGAATGTGTTTGGTACCTTCAAGGCATCCATTTGCCACTGTTTCCATTAATTAGTTGCATATAGAAGTTGAAAGGGTGGCCTCGTGTTAAGAACAAAAATGATTGTATCCACCGGTGCGTCAAAATTTGCTGACAGCTAGTAGACCACTCTTGTTGTAAGTAGAAGGATTCGAGTCCATGTGGAGTTGTTGTTTCCCCTTTCCGTTTATTAAATGAGTTCTTTAGATACTCCCATTTGAAGGATTGGTAAATGCGCATTAAATAAAGATAAAACTGGAGTCTTCTAAGATATGTAAGCAAAGTTTAGATCATGGTTGAAGTTTTACAATACTTAAAACTTGGATACGATTGCACGACGCTAGTGTTATCTTTCCAGCACTGGACTTTGAAGGATAAGATTTCACAGGTAATTGTACATAATTTTTCCTGAGATCGGGTCAAATCTTCCATATATCATTTTGGCCAGCACCAAATACTTGTGGGCATCTGATACTAGGATTTTTGGGGGACTAGAGCTAAACAGCTTTTGAAACCAATTGTGATTGAAATCCTGTCGTTTCCTGTCGATTGTCAATACTATTTATTCAAGTACAATATGAAAATTTAGATTGATTTCTAGATTTTCATTATTTCCGCGGAAACAATACCGTAACACACATAAACAAATCAACGTCTTTTATTGTATTCTTGTTGCTTCCGACAAACGTTGACGTCAAATTTCATCATTTGAGCCCTGTGGTCCCCAATTGTCTGTGAAAAAATGATTAACAAGAAGCAAGCAGCCATCTAAAAGGAAGGAGAGCACTATCGGCTTCCCCCATCGCTTCTCGATGGCGCTTCGACACCCTGAGAAAAGGAAGGATGTATATCTTTTAGTCAGACATTTGGTGCAATACAGATACTATTGCAAATTGCTGTCCGATAAAAACAAAGGAAGCAGGAAATGGATAGAAAAACTTACAGTCAACAAGGTCGTTATTAAGAAAAAGAGATGAAAGGTAAGAAAAACCAACACAAGGCATGGGGGCGATTAACAGTTGATTCATTTCATTAATAAGAATTTCAATTTTAGTTTGTTGGCCCAATGCTAGTGACGAAGCAACAAAGAAATGTGATGCTTTTAGGGGCAATCGGTTCATACCATTACGAATTATTGTCCGTTTTCATAAGATATTTGTACCGACGTACCGCTGGTTGGGAAAAATACAAATTCAAGATTGACATGAATTTGCTTAAGCCTTGGTGGGTCATGAAGACTTGGCAACTTTAGAACAACGGCCAGTTTTTAAGTTCTTGACACTTGGAATCACTACATACGCGTCGTAGGCTGGTCCTGCCGCATCGGATTGATGTCATAAACAGCAAATCCTCGAATCAGTTCCCTGGCGCTTATTGAAGCTTAAATCTTTGAATGTAGGCTTTTACGAGGGGGTATTGTTAAGTGCTTTTTCGAAGGTTGTGGTGGGGCTTAAACAACTGAAGGGGTATACATATTTTTCAACTAAAAACCTATTCGGTCAAAGCTTAGAAGGCATGGAGCTACCGATTGTTGACATTACTAGAAAGGAAAACAAGACGTTGGGTTATTTGTTCCTACGAGATCTATTGCTCTCGAAGAGTCTGGAAAGCATGCCTGGTTACTGGGGTCCAAACTGAGAAGCAAAACATTTTTGGAATAGATCTTGACAACAATTATATTGTTAAAATTCCTCGTTTATATTTTTTTATATGTCCCTTTCAGGATGTGATCTGTCATAGATTTACGAGAATCGTGAATGTTTATTAACAATTCAAAAAGCTCGATTAAGCCCCCGAAGTGGATTATCTAAATGCAGAAAGTGTCATGTTAGGGGTGCAGTCTTCTTAACAATTTTTACTGTAAGGGCTGGTACTAATAGAGTTTGGCCATTACTATGTAGGGGGTATTTTAAAGTCATTTGCGAATAAGACTTTACAATGTGATTTGACTTGTCAACTCTGCTCTGCGTTTGCGTAGTGACGCAATTGGTTCACTTATATCTAAATTAGCAAACAAAACTCCAAACTACAAGCCACCAATTTATATTCACAAGATTCCTTAATACTGTATATAGTGCCATAGGCCCCATTGCTTGATACTTCACTGAACTTTAGTTAATGTATATTTTTCACTTGCTATTTGTAATTAGTTTTAAGGTACAACTACCATCCTTCAATTGTACCATACGCACTGACGTCAGTGAAGGAAGACGCTGTAGTGGCATGGCCATAGGGAGGTACGTGGACGCAATTGCCCCCTCCCCCACCTTTGGAAAATGATGATGAGCAGGATTCCTTCAACGCTTTGTTTTATAGAAGAACTGTCATGAATTCATCAAATTTCGCGATTTCTAGTGACAAGCAAGATAACGGGAAATACATTTTAAGCCAAAGCAAATGGCACTACACCCAAAATGTTGACTGAATTTACCACGCCACTGAGAGGCTATAGTGACACAAGTAGTTCTAAGTGAAAGAAAACAGAATCGAGCAAACACGATGGTTTCTTAAACGTAAACTGTGGCTGTAGAGTTAAAGTCGTGTATAACAGGGGCCTGCAGTTGTAATCTTTTAAAGGGAATCGGAACAGAGTATCATATATCCTCGCAAGAGCGCCCAGAGCGCTAATTTAAAAGTCATCCTTCAAGGGAGCACTCATTTACATATCTGCGTTTTTGGAGGGCGTATAATTCACTGGTAAACGAAAGCATGAAGTCAGCTTGGTTATCCCCGATACGGGGTGTAAACAGAACACGAAAAAACTGCTGTCGCATTGCAAGCAGAATCGAAGAATTGAAAGGAACTGTTTAACCACTTAGATTTTTCTGTAGAAAATATGCCTGTATCCAGATTTCCGTCTAATTTTCTGCAGCTTTAATTGGCATGGCATGTGCTATTCGAGTCGTTGAGTTTGTTTTATTTTCATTCTCTTTATTATTGTCGGCAAATCGTTATTAAAGGGGGGCGCTCATTTTAAACAATTCTTTAGGGGAATCGCTGATAGGGAGGCGCTCTTTCGAGGGAAGGCGCTCTTTCGAGGAAATACGGTATGCTAAATTGCAATAAAGGAGCTGTTCTTTTAAATCAGTAATTATTAAGAGTTCTACACATGTACCGAACTGTGAATCAAGCACGTCTAATATAATTGTGGAAGGGAAAGTAGATTGTCTTCTTGAACGTGGCATTACCACGTCCTGTCGATAGCTTAAATGACTTTGTACGTGCTTCTTCGGAGTTTTGTTTAAGACATGGAAAATCCAAACTTTGAGTTAATGAGTTCCAAACGCGATTTGCTGCGATTAAATAGCTCAAGTCAAAAAATAGTATTCAGGCTTTTGTTCCCTGGTGTTTGTTGTTGGTAGCTAATTGTCTGTTTATATTCTATTGGATATTATTATGTCAAGAATACATTACACCACACCAAGTTTGCATTTACTTGTTAACGGTTTTTCAATGAAACGGTGCTCTAAGATGTCTGAATAAACACGTTACTGCGTATTGAGTCATAAGAAATTATTTTTACCTCCTTCGTTTAAGGTACGGGATTAATGTACTATAGCCTATTAATTTCACTGCTTCAGATTCATCAATTTTTGAATCCTATAATGATACTCCTTTGCGGCTTGCATAGGACTCGATACCTTGAATGCATGCACACGCGTTTACAATGCGGCTTTTCTCTTTACAATTTTACGGCTGTGTAGGTAAACACGAACATCTATTTCAAGTTGTATTCTGCACATATTGTTTATTATATATGGAACGACATTTTTGGTATTGACTACGAAGTGATAATGCCTCTGTTACCTCAAGAAAACATAAGCATTCTAGACAGATGGTCGAGATACTGTCGACTCTATTTTACAACAATCGTCGATCGCTTACATTTCCCAGGACTTTTTTGATACCCGACACAAAGTAGAGCCGAAAAGTTACAAGTCGCATACAAACATGTATTTTCCTATTCTGGCAAAACTCCTTGCCATTTTTTGTTGCTCTGGAAAGCACACACATACACTACCTACATGGATATATCTGATTGTGTGGGAAATGAAATTATTAATTTCAAAGTAACGTATTAGTAAGAAAGACCTGAAAGTTGAACACTTCCTCATTCTAATGCTGTAAAGATTCAAAGGATAAGGGATTTTCTGACTTTCATTGGCTCCAGCCACCGTAATATTCAAAATGCCTTACACGTGAAGGAACAAATGAGAAGTAAAAGATGTAGATGTAACAAACGTTTATGATGACGAACCAGATATATCTATTTAAAAGTATTATGTAGTAGCCTTCTAATTGTCTTCAAGTTAATTTGAGTACGGCATTACTGTAATCTTGAATTCGTATCTGCATTCTGGCCTCAGGGCTGTAGTTGCAGTGGAGGCAAGGGTGCAATTGCCACCCTACTTTTCCCAAAGTTAACATTTCAAAATCTCTTAAGAATCGTCACCAATAAATACTAAGCTTTGTATCATGGAATTAAAGACCAACCAAGTGCCAACCTTTCATATGCATTAGCAGGTTTCCAGTACTTTGGGCTTAAACGTTGATAAATGTAGACGTAACCGACCTAGCTTTGGCGGATGTTTTGACGTTGGGGGGGGGGGGGCGTATGTCCTAGGCTTGTAATGTCCACTCTTAACCACCATTTCCAAACATAGTTCTTTGTCTTTGTCCCCATCCTCTGCTTCCTCTTACAGACCGCATCCTTTTCTTCCTCCATTAAACTCTTGCCCACTCATATCATTATTCTTTTACCTTCAAGCATTCCATTTACTGCTTCTTGCGTGCCTAAATACGTTGTGCATGTCGCCAATCATTTCCTTGTTTGCTTTTTTCCCCACTGCCCCCTCCCCTTGGACATCTGTACTGATTTAGCATCTTCTCCCTGTCGAGTAACTTCGAATCTTTCCCTACTCGTTTCTTACGCTCCTACACAAACCAATAACAACAACTCCATCTCCATCAAATCTGTTTTTCGTTACGAAAGTTATTGTTCGTTCATGCTGTCAACCAAAAGATCATTGTTGATCTCATCGTCATCAACACAATTTCCTTTCATGAACTATGATCTCAAGTACTCCTCAAATTCATAAGTGTTTACTTTAAAATTTTAAAGAGTTCAAACAATTTTCCACTGGTGTACTCACTGGGAATGGAGGAGAGTGTTCGGTGTAGGCTACCCCAATCCTTTTCCCGATTCGCACAAAAACGTTTTCCAAGGTTAACTTGTTTTGATGCTTACAAAGTCTTAAAATAGTTCTTACAATTAAAATAGCCGAAGCTAGATGATAAAATATTGTGTACCGGAGGAAAAACTACTATGACCTCGAATGACGTCAGAACAATCACGAGCTTAGTTACACAGATGACTTATGACATTAATTTTTTTACAAGGGGATTAATCGGAAACTTGGCCGACGGTATTTAGCTACTATAAAAACAGACATGACCAGAAGTATATGATGTCTAGCATCTCGTAGCCATTGTAGCCTTTGGCGCCAATCAACAGGAGGAGGTCAATGCAGCACTTGTCTATGTCTAACAATTTCCAACATTGTCGCCCATGTATTTCTCGCCATGCTTTAACATTACTGCCACTGACACCAGGATGTCGAAGCTGGAACGTAATTACTCAACTAACTTAAACAATAGACAGAAAAGTTAGAAACCCAACACTGATAACTTTGTCTTCAGCACTGTTCAGGTCTTCTTATTTCGTCTTTATTGCTGAAGCAAATAATCTCCAAGATTTTAACATCTCACAAGAATGAAGCAGGCAAACTAAGGAAGCAAGGTTAAAAATAGAACCCAAGACCCAATTTTTTTTCCACGGCACTATGTGAACGTTGCAAGAACAGAACTTGAAGAGTACAAGGGAAGTTACGATATTTTATATTCCAATTAAAATTCAGAAGGTATCAAATTGCTTATTCAGCCTGTTAGTTATCTCTTCGAACAAGATGTTGTTCACAACGGAATTGTAATAGAAAAGAGAAAGCTTGTGAAGCATTGTAGACCTGAGTACTGATTCCCAACTGGCTAGGATAGTTAAGTCTCTCCAAAATCATTCCAGGCCTATTGTATTAATTCTAACTTATTTCAGTTAAAGAATTGAAAAAGCACACCATTTTCAATTTATCGTTTAAGCACATTACAATCAATAAATGAAAAGCTTCATATAATATAAACCTTGGGATACGTTTTAACAAGGGTGTTAATTTAAGCGGTAAGATGACATTTTTCAGAGGCAATACAACAACGCCACAAACTTAGTCACCGTTTCGTCTGCTCTCTTAGTAGTTATAGTTCACTTTTCCTCTCCTGAACAACAATAAAGTTGCAACTTTTGCATCTACTTTGCTATGTGGAAACCTTAATCTACTTGGTTGTCGAGAATCCACCATTTTAAGCAACCTAAAAATATATTTGGTTGTTGACGGTTCTGTCGTATGAAATTTCATATTTTGTTATCAGTAGCATATGCAGTACAAACAACTAGTTTTTTTTAGGAAACGTATCGTACTAAAGCCATCAGAGTTATTCTCAACACTTCTTTTGCTTTTGGGGACGAAGTTCGTGGACAAGTTTCAAAAAGTGGAGATCTTGACCCCTGCACTCCCCTTTATTTATTTGTGGATTTAATTGATAAGAGAAGAGTTTGTTACGAATCATCAAATTTTTTTGATTCCCTGATGGCGTTTTTCTTAGAGCCGCTTTCCTTCTCTGAGTTGTTAACAGTAATCACATACTTGCAACTTCCATTCACTTTCAAAATGAACATGCGATTTTTCTGGCAATGTGTTTATCAAGCTATTGGAATATGAACAATATAGTTTGACTCACAAGGCAATCCACTAAAGCTGAAACGTTCACCTTACCAGATAATTAAACCAACACTGGATGACACTCCTGTCACTTCCATGATCTTTCGTATCAGAAACAACATTCAATCACAAGCAATCAAAACGAATGGCAATCATCCAAGTCTGCTAGTTAACAACCTGACCCTTGTAAGCAATGCCCCTAAACACCTTCCGAGCCGTTAAAATGTCCTTTTAATCTTTAAAATTTTAATTTCTTATCATGCCTACACCACGTTTTTGTAAGAAATTTAAAAGTAGACAATGAATTGAGAATACATTGGCTGATAACTGTTTACCTCCGTTGAATCTTACCGTAAACTTTTGCTTTTGCGCCAAATCAACTAACGCAGATCTCACCTCCCTAAACCGAGATCCTTAAAACCTCTATACCCAACATTTTTAAGCCCCAGTTTTTCATCAGTGTCAAAAGAATGCCCTTTCGTTTGATACCCACGGTATTTTTGTATTATGTTTGATCAACATTTCGGAGACGTGCTTTGAAGGATTTCCGGATAAATCTCGTTCATGTCCGTATTTGATCTTTCAAGGCGCATGAATATTTTAAATCGGTGTTATTCAAAGCTTTTGTAACTGAAAATTTAGCCTCACACCAAGACTAAAAGGCACTTAGCTATTATTGTGTTTGCATTGCTTTATCTGTTTTCATTATCGATGCTGCTAAAGGCCTATCGGTGTGAAGAGAAAATCTCTGACAATTAGCGTGGCAAAACGTTATTCACACCTTGTCAGATATGATTCTTTGGTGAAAGATGCTCACCAGAATAACAGCTCGTCTTGTCTGGTAGGAGCACCAGACACCTTTCACACTCGACCTTTGACTTTGGATTGCTTTCTTGGAGTTTATGTCTCCCACTTTACCATATACTTTGGAAACACAGTCCACGCAGTTGTAAGTAATTATTTTAATGTCATAAATGTTTTGTTTGTTGTTGTGTCTATAAGAAGAAGCTGAAGTCTAGTTTTTCATGTGGACGGTTTGAATTGACCCTAGTTAACGTTGTCATGAAATTAATAATGATCTGTTCCCTTCTGGGAATACGAGTTTATTCCAATCTTTGTCACTTTCTTTGAGCAACACAAGGTTGAGTCGTTTGTGTCAGCTCAACAATAATTTAGAGTAGGTTCAGCAAACAGAATCAAATAACCGAATAAAGGTAATGAAAGTTGTAAGGTGTGAAATATCTACTTTGATACATGATAGCCTATTTATCAAACTATATTGGCAGTCAGGTTACCGCGTTATTCGTTTTGACTGTATGAGAATTCCACTCATCTCTAAGTGGCGTCTTTTATTGCCCCTAGCGTAACTTGTAAGTGTATTTTACGAGTCGCTTATGAAGACAAAATATTGGAGCAGTCTGGTTATTTTGATTTACTGCTTGGGGAAAGGAGAAATATCCGTTGTTTGAAGTGAATAAACCGCACTATGACGAATGCAGCGGACTAGGTAAAACTTAGCTTGGCATTTAGAAGATACGTTCCTTGAGAAGATTGAGGCTTTTTATCAAGAGGAGTCCGTGACTGGATGTAGCAAGTGGTTTCCACCTATTTTACCTGCTTTTGTCTGTAGTGAGGGTCCTCTGTTGACCGCCATTGGATTTGCAAGGCAGTTTGGAGGTCAATCAGAAAAACCCTGTGCAAATATAAGCAGCTGAGGACAGAGCAGACTCGACCGCCTTACAATTAGTTCAATTGAAATGCCGACCTGAAATGTAAACTGAAAAGTAAAGAGGAATTTCGCCGTGCCGGATGTCAATCTCATGTGTCACGTCTTGTAGGACCAAAAATGGCAGTCGATAACAATGTCAGTGCGAGTAAGTGATGACCGTAAACTGCCTTGAGTCATTATGGCCCCAAAAGGACAGCATTAGGTGAAGAACTATAGAAATAATCGTCTTTAGGAAATTCCTAAAAGAAGGTAGGTTAACTGTTTTTTCATGATAAACGCATATGACCAACAGGCTTTTCTTTATAGTTAGAAGAAATCGGATATAAAAGAAGTTTGATGTTATGCATAATCTGATGTTGTATTGTTAGTCTAGTGTGGTCGATGTTTAATCTGCGTTCATCCTCATCTTGGTTGGACAGTTTAGAAGCTCTGGAATTTCTGCATGTCAAATTCACTTGTGAATAATGGTAGTGCAATGTTGACAACGGTGTCCGGAAGGGCGTCCATATACGGGCTTGTCATTGGGTGACCTAATGTCTTGCATCAATCTTCGTGTTTAAATGGTCACTACAAACCAGTCAACATACATTTCATAACGTGACACCTCGGGACAACATTTGGCCGTCGAAATTGTTATCAAAGGTGTGTATTGTGTAAGGTTTGGGCTCAGCATAAACGACAAGGTACAAAGCTCCATACGTCTGGCCTCCGTTTGAACCCGTATATGAGGCACAGAGTTGGTTGGGTATGTTGGTAGGCCTCGGTTACTTTATATCATCAGCGTTTCGTCGTATATAACCTACCTATTATGGCTTAATTTTTGACGCCACTTGTGTGTATGTTTGCCTTGGTTGTACAGTTCACGAAACATTTCTTGTTAGTTACTTATGCTATTACCTTGACAAATAGCTCACGTCGAGTACAAACGCAAGTAGGAAGGTTCTGTTACGAGAACACAGTCAAGTAAAGTAAATGATTAGCTAGAAGTATTTGCAGGTTATCGTTGGCGACAAAAAACTTTGTTAGGCAATTTGGTTCCTTAAGTGAAAAGAACAGCATTAACAGGTTGATGAATGTGCTCTGTAAAAAGTATACTGCTACTATTATGTCCTAATTGACTCGCAGCTCGTTCACTTGTTACTCTTTATCAATCTTTATGTACATTTGATGGAGAAAAGAGACGTTATTGTTTGACTCTGTGACCACGCTGGTTTTCCACGTCGCCTAAATTGCTTCTGGGATTTTAACTGAGCTTCACCCACCAAAGTCGTAAAACTCAAATTCTGGTAATATAGAGTCTGGCCTGTCTCAATGCGATCTCTTGAGCCTGCTTGCCTTAAAATTGTGCCTGTAATGACCCTATTGAGACCAGGGGTGGACAATGTAAATTTGTGAAGGTTATAATGAGACGCAAGTAAAGTAGAATAATTGATTTGACCTTTGTTTTAAGGTGTTAAATATAACGATAAATGTATGTGCTCCCATAAAGGTAAAAATTTCTACTTGCAAGTTGCACCCAAAGGCAGAAATCCATATGTAACTTGGGAATAAAGACGCGACTCTGTAACTATATTTTACACTTGAATAATTGAAGCCGCACTGCGCTCTCTGTATTCGATTTCTTCATGTACACGTTAAACTAATTTGACAGGTAACTCGCTACCTTTTCTTGTGCACCCAATAGGTGAGAATTAAAGATTACTTGAACAATCATTTTGTGGTACAAAACTTGAAAATCGCCTTTAAAATTTGCGTATTGATACTTTGGGGAATGGTACAATGGTAATCTTTAATTTGAAAATCGCCTTGAAAATTTGCAACATTTCGCTAAAAACATACTTAAAAGCCTTTTTGTCGTTTGAAAAGAAAGTAATATGTGTATAGCAACCTATTTACACGAAAAATGTATCAAAACTAGCCAATCATAAGCAAGAAAGGAAGCAAAGAAAGAGAAAATGAAGAAACAAAACATTATTGGAAGTAAAAAAACCCTTACTCTTTCTGCCTACTTACAATTCATACTCTGAAGAGTGTCAGACGAACCAAGCTTTTAAGTATGTTTTTAGCGCAATGTTTCAAATTTTCAAGGCGATTTTCAAATTAAACATTACCATTGTACCATTCCCTAAAGTAATAATACGTCTACTGCAGTTTTCTTGTGATTTAGCAGAAGGAATCATGCCAGAAACATGTTGTTACGGGAACTTAACGTCTGCGTACCCACCCTGAAGACTTTGCAATTGAGCTGGGTTTCCAAATCATTGTACGTCACTCATTCCAAAGTTAAGACCTGGTAATAAGTACGTTTGGATGGATTCTGAGAAGCAATGTAAAACTTTGGTCCTTAATGCAATATAATGCATTTCTAGCCCATCCATGCATGATAGGTGATACCACGGAACTTGAAGAAGCTTTGGTTTTAGAAATCAAAACAGTTACCTCGAGACCATCCGTCTATTTTTAGATGACAATTCGACTTATTCATTAGATGTACTAAAAGTCGAGAAAATATTATTGAAAGTCGTCATGAAAATTCCGGTTTTTTGCGCATTTTCCTCAGCGAGTATTATATGGTATGACGGTTGAAACCATGTAAAACGTCGGGATGATTTAAGATTAACACGTGCACTTAAACCGCAATTTATATCTATGGTGTTTTACTCGTGGATGTAAGACATATGGTCACCTTCGCTCCGATCAGGCTACAACATAACTTTGTCGTTCTCCTAACGCGTTACGTCGAATGTAAACGAGGAATTAACGGACTGACTGGCCCCTTTGAATGCTGTTAAGTTTTACGTCTTTGAAATGGATCATGGTAAGCTGGATTCAAAATTTTGAAAGGATGGATAGCAAATAGTGATAACAAAGATCTATTCTTATATAAAAGTACAGCAGTCTAAACTAGTTATGGAAGGAACAGACAAAGCAAAAAATGCTCTAACAAAACTAACATTAATACCACAGATTTCGTTAAGGAAAACAAACTTTTCTTGGAGGTGATTGATTGTGTCAATGCATTTGTGTATTTGGATAGCAGCAACACAGATGCTTGCAACATTAATTTTCTACCAAAAGATGAAATTGGAAATAGAAATTAAACCAAAGTGATCAATTTGTAAAAAGCCTAATCTACTCTGTGAAATATCTACTTACCAACCATGGGGCTCTAAAGTACGTAAGTTTGTAATAAATCCGACAGCCAAGTCGTACATGATACTTAACCTGATATCGTAAATTGTGAACACGAATCAGGGCATATAATTAACAGTGGTAAAGTAGTGAAAGTTAGTGTTGATTGCTACCGCATTTATGATGGGATTTTACGCCGGCGTTCGATTTATACATTTGAAATCAATCATGTCAGATTATCATACCATGATATAACATTTACTTCACAAATGACGTAATGCTCCACAACAGGCACCCTGCCAGTTTATTATTTTGTTGGGAAAAATAAGGAAAACGCCACTTGTATTACTTAAAGAGCAGCTAGTAACCTAATTTACATGTTGTCAGACCCAATATGAGGTGAGATAATGACAGAAATCATCAATTTGAGGCTTTGGTTTTTGCTAGACACCTTTGGGAATCGATATTGTATCTAAACTTGGACATAGATGTAGAAAGTGTTAATGATAATTGCCAGTTAAAGTCACTCTGGGAATACAGGCAGGCAAAAATTGTCATTAAACTCAAGTAAAAAGTAATGTGCTCATTGTGTCGAATTGACGAGGCCTATGTAATGAGCAACCAAACGACTTTGCCACGCCAAAACGCAAATCGTATCATAGGAGTGATAGTCATAAGTTTGTGGAAAGTGCCCAAGGTTGTCGTAGAAGAGCTGGCAAAATAAGAGATTTTTATAATAGTGACGTCGGAAATTTTCAGTAAGTAGATTTTGAAAGTTTCAATTCAGGATAGTATGTTCGAACTATGCTGATTTTTTTTAAGAAGATAAAGTAGAAATCGTATTGTGACCATGCACTTTAAGACTGCCCTTTTAGCAAATGGTTTGTACCCCCTGTTACGTCGACCATTTTTCATATTAAAGAGACACTTGCTTCTGATCTTGACATTTCTTTTTTTGATAACATACAGTAAAATGAAGGCATATCAACCCAACATAAAGTGAAATTAAGTCTTATTAATAGTAAGTTTCGATACGATCTCTTATCATCCTGTTAGCTGTTAGCTGAGGATGACCGAAGATCTTAACCATACATACTATTAATATGAGTTAATTTCACTTTATATTCTCTTCATATGGCTTTATTTTACTATATGTTATCGAAAAAAGAGAAATGTCAAGATCAAAAGCAAGTGTCACTTTAATAGGAGGATTGATCGTCGTTTCAGTCTTTATTATCAAGTTTATCATTAGACTGCGCTTTCCACCTGGTGTTGCATAATCCACATATTCATGTGTGAATGTGTTTTATATTTCTGCTAGTATGTGACTCATTTATAGTCAGCTTTTTTTAAATGTCGTTTTTGATGCTTTTAACCGTGTTTCTCAATTTATATGAATCCTGACTTAGATATCTATCCGTCGTCGTGATTTAATTTCTGCTCCTCTTTTTAGTGAGAACGGCATTCCTGGGTATAATCTTTACCAGAGAAAGCCATAATGTCGTATTTTCCTGTAAGGTCCAGTTGTTTTTTTCTGCAGTGGCTTGTTATATGGAACTTCGTACTTTTTAACAGGACCCACAAAATACTAAAAACAGTCAAATTCCGGATATTGATATTTACTGTTATTTGTCTTTATAATCCTCTTACGCGTACACGTCATTGCCCCTTGTCCCGCCCTAGCTGTAAGGAAGGGTTGCACGTATGACGAGCCAGAAGCCCTTGCTCAGTTAACTGTTGCCTTATTGGCATTTGTTTATTTTGGCATGACAAATGCTTGTATTCGTGATAATTTCTAAAGGAAAACACAAGTTCCATTTGGTTTGAAAGATTCGTGTAAGTGTCGACCACCACTTGATGTCGATGTAAACCGCACGTTAAGTAAATGTATATTTTTATAGCCTGGATTTATAAGGTATGATTTCCGTTAGACGTACAAGAACCGTGGTTTAGAGGTATTTTTCAGCTTTGAGCCAAGGTTTTCTCCATGGGAAAAAAGTGAATAAATGTACTGTGAAAAGAAAATTTGTTTTTAGTTAACTTGCAATTAGTTCTTAAAGTAAACAATATTCGGTGATGCACCAAACTTTTACACCCTGGGCTATCTGTGTAGACCAGTGTTTCTTGTTATATTGTTATTGCAGACCAGACAGTGACTGAATAAAATCAGATCTTCAATCGACCATGCTAAAATAACTTGGATATAACAACCATGGACATACCTTAATGGCAGTTAATCTTGTCGTTGTTTATGCCGTATAACAAAGAAGTGAAAATTTTGCACATTTTGTTAAGAAAATACAAGGGGGGATGTTTTTTTGCCGCGGTATTTGTTTTTACATCCTTTTATGGCGTTCCATTAGAAATTATATTGACAAATGGTGAGCTGTTATCAATTTAGCACGTTAGATTCGTCTAGTTTTTATTGTTGCTGCTACTAATTTTTTTTTTGCATTTGTCAACTCTATGAACTTGAAATTAATGGTATGTTGCCATTTTGAATGTATTAGTTTACATAGCAGCAGTTGCCGTATTTGACAGGTACGGATTTGTTCTCTCGCAAAAAAGCACGCAGACGAGCATACAAATATGCTCCTGCTTTTGTATTTAACATGACCCGCCTTCCGAAAAAGAATCATCGCAATTATAGGTACAGAACTTGTTGCGCAAGTAGAAATAACTAGACATTAGTGAAGAATTTTGTTTTGTGCAGACCGGGCTTCACTTCTTTCCTGATTTCTACGTATTTTAGTTAACGTATATCTTGAGGCAATTTTGTTGAGGAATTTTGTTCTGTGCAGACCGGGCTTCACTTCTTTCCTGATTTCTACGTATTTTAGTTAACGTATATCATAAGGCAATTTTTTTGAGGAATTTTGTTCTGTGCAGACCGGGTTTCACTTCTTTCCTGATTTCTACGTATTTTAGTTAACGTATATCTTAAGGCAATTTTGTTGAGGAATTTTGTTCTGTGCAGACCGGGCTTCACTTCTTTCCTGATTTCTACGTATTTTAGTTAACGTATATCATAAGGCAATTTTTTTGAGGAATTTTGTTCTGTGCAGACCGGGTTTCACTTCTTTCCTGATTTCTACGTATTTTAGTTAACGTATATCTTAAGGCAATTTTGTTGAGGAATTTTGTTCTGTGTAGACGGGGCTTTACATCTTTCCTGATTGCTATGTATTTTAAAGTAGGATGTTACATGACGTAATACTAGCTTTCTCAGAACCCACCTCCCTTAGGTTTATTCTTTTCATGCCTTGATTTAAAACAAAGGCTTTGCAGCAAATTCTTTCTAGCTCGGTAACACATTATTAATAGTGCAGAAAGGAAATACTTCAGAACATGAATACATGTATAAACAGATCTATCCCGAACATATACATAAATATCAAGAGCACATAAAGAGTAGTGAATCAGCTTCACGTTCAATTACACCCTAGATTAACATCATCAATTTCAGTATTTTTGACTACGGATTTCTTTTGTATGATGAAGTAATCCGAACATTTCAGTGGGGTTTGTGAGTATGATTCTACACGTAGCGTTGCCAATTTCGTCCGTATATCAGGAATAAGTTGTTTTCTACAATATCGATACTTATTTGATTTGATCCACCATATGAAATCGTGCATAGGCATCCTTTTTAGTATGACTTAATTTTTCTCTGCTTTGTCATTAACTTTTTGTTTTGCTTTGCCCTTACGTGTTTCAAAAGTAACGTGTCTGAAAAAGTAACGTGTCTTTGAAGATGATTTTGCGTCTTACCTAAGTCAACGAAACATCATTTGTTTGCAGAACGTGCCTAACAAGGCTTGTGTTTCACCCATCACTGTCCTTAGATTCCAAAGTTCTGACAATACTTTCGCATGTCGCAGATCAGGATATCTTAGCGATCAAAGAATTTTACTCCCACAACTTTTGTTATTATCAAGGGTATTTATTTCCTTCCCAATATGCTCATTCGTTGGTCGGAACTTACTTAAAGTTTTTTCAGGATGAACCGACAATACTCACGATTCGGTAATCTATCTTTAAGCTGTCTCTGATAATTTTCTTAACTGAAACGCACTGGGTGAGCCACAATAGTGGCTGGACATAAGGAGAATAGAATCGAAATTTCTAGCTTTTAATACCGATTGAAAATGTTTTGATAAGAACATTACGTGTATTTAATCTACGCTTGTTGTGCCCTTAGCTAATTTTTATTTTCCTTGCTCGTGTTTCACAGCAGACGATACCTGAGTCTGTCACAATGGCTTCATGTGGTCACTTTCTTGCACTTTTGGCCCTGTTTGCCAGTTACTACAAGGAAATAAAATCAGTTGGTAAGTCCGTAAATTTATTATTTTGAATTACTGTGGTATGATTTCCACCTAAGAATTGACGCACTGGAGCTTTACTGAGCTCTAAAGGTCATTAAACGAGTCAAGTGATTACAATCGGTGCGCGGAAGAGTAATACAAATTACACGATTTGAACGAAGAAGTAATACATAAAATGTACCTCGTTGAGGATTCGTTGCATGTATTAGTGTTGCGCGATGTCATAGCTCTTTAAAAGCTATCACAGGTTCCATCTCTCACTGACTGCCTACTTGGCTCAGCCTAAAGTGTTTTAAAGTAGGCAACGTAAAAGTGAAAATAGTATTTTGGGTCAAGATTAGTTTAAAAATAAAAAAATCCAGCTGCAGAAGGATTTAAAAATCCTGATATTAAAGTGTATTTACATTGTACAAAGAACGAGTTGGAAAAAATGAAACTTAAAGAAACGGTAAATTATAGACTGTTTCACCAGTGCGTGTGTTTAATTTCAATCTACAGTAGCCCAAGACATACAGATACTACCAGCAAGTAATGTCTTCAGTACTTAACTACCAACAATGATGTAAATGTTTGAAATATGTTCTACTATTACTCCAAATAGGCTGCCTGCGAGAAAAATGGTTTTGTTTAAAGTGGTACGTGCATCATTTATGTTTTAAGGCCTGAAGGTGGCACATATGTTGACGTCGACAGCATGATGAGATCTGATGTTGTGAAGGGCGGTTTCTTTCTCTGGAAATATTAGGGTATGCATACAAAAATTTCGCTTCAGATGAGTATTTCGCAAATTCTGAATCGAATAAACATGATCGAACCGTCGGCAACATTAACTTAGCTAACAGTTATTGTAAGAGAAAGAATAGTTTTTAATTATGCTATATTGCGCAGACATCAGCTTAAATAGTTTTGTTATCTATTGCGTGTTTTAAAGTAACACTTTCCTGTGGTGGTGATAATTTGCCAATTATGGGTGTTAGTTTAATTTACAGTGATTTTGTCTTGAAGCATTCGTGAATGCACCTGCAGCTTTTAAGACAAAATGCTCGCGCGCGAAACACGATGTCGTCTTAGTATGAAATCATGTTCTTGTTTACAGTGTCACGATAATAAGAAGACCCTTATTGAATAGGTTTCATAAATCCATATATTTGCTTACAACTCAGCCTTGTTCTACTCATGTCGAATCAAGGTATTTAAGAGCGCTGGCCCTAACTTAACAATAGTGTTTTTATCTCAAACGTGGAGAGGATTATTGAGATGATTGTTCAGTCAGACGATATGTTTATGATTCGCCCTTTAAGAAAGTTCATCACCTGCTGTATCTTTTGGATTTGATGAATCAGCTCAAGTTTTAATTTGCAAAGAACAAAGGCATGTCGCTGAGATTCAAGATGCCCCTTTTAGTTACCTAAGATGCCATGACTGACTATTTGTGGTATTGAACCGTGAAAATAAGACGATGCCAACAGAGCAAAAGGGCTCTCTGATAAAAGAAATGACTATACTAGAGGTGAACCACACCCAAAACGGCCGAGGAACGTCCAAAGAAGAAGATGAAAAAA
>JANTCA010019462.1:0-24312 GCA_024741275.1 Chironex yamaguchii
GTATAGTATAGTATAGTATAGTATAGTATAGTATAGTATAGTATAGTATAGTATAGTATAGTATAGTATAGTATAGTCTAGTCTAGTCTAGTCTTGTGTAGTGCAATGCAGTGTAGTGTTCTATAGTGCATTAAGGTATAGTTTACTGTAGTGGAGGCAAGTGCAGTGTGATGTAGTCTTAGGTGCACAATCTAGTGTGGTATACTTTATTGCAGTGTAGTGTTATCTAGTGTACTGTACTATTGCACTCTGTTGTATAGCATGTGAATAAACAATGTTCAATGAGAGTGTCAGCATCATAAGAGAAATGTAAAAGTTTCAGCACCATAAGAGACGAAGTAGAGAAGACGAATGGACATGAGGCAAGTGTTGAAACATGTTTCACAATGATTTTTAAAGGTCAAAATTTAAGTATATTAACAAAGTTCCTTTGTTGCATAGTCTAGAAGCAAACAGCTTATCTCAATCAAGGTAAATATACAGTTTTCACTTTTTACATGCCTTCTACTACTTTACTTTATTCTCTGTTGTATAAGAAGTAATTTGCTCAAATGAAGCAGGTTCTGTCATATAAGGCTGTTCAGTACCAACATGCATGCATGTCAACCCTAAAATTGAATCATCTTCTTATAATCACAGCACAAGACAATAATATTAGGCATTTCATAGTGCTGTAATTTACTTAAATAACAATAATGTTATGCAGCTACCGCACATCTCATGAAAAGGAACCGAGATGGATTTTGGTTTAAGCTAAATTGTCTCTAAATACCCGAAGATATGATCTCTTCTGGGAGCTCAGATCAAAAAATATTTTGCCTAAAGTTATGTACAGTGGGAGTTTTTTGTTTCCAGCGTTCTCATTTCAGCATAGACTGGAATATATATTTGGAAGACATTCTGCCTCAACTAATGAGTACTCATTCATTATTGGGGAGACGAAAAAAACTCTACTTCACTTGGTGAGAGCTGACTTCTGTGTCATCCAAACTCTAGTCACAAGAGTCATAGTTTTCAGTCCTATCTCCGTCAGCAGTCTTATCAATTGTTATTTCCTTTATAAGTCTCTTCTTTTTGGAGCACGGTAAAGTTGTTCGAAAATTGCTCTCGGTAACTTCACCGATATTACATCCAAATTCAACATCATCAGAACTCACTTCAGAAGAACTTGACTCCGTACCAGAGGCCAAATCATCGTCTGATAGATCCGAAGTGTTTAACTTACACATCCAATTAGCATCATTCTCTTCCACTAAACCAATATTCTGTGAAAAAAAGGAACAGAGAAGCATTATTGTAAATTTAAGAATACATGTGTAAAGTAAATGTAAGAAATGCCAAAATGCAAAGCAAAAGTAAAACACACAAAAAATGAATAAAGTAATGGTAAGGCATACTAAATGCAAAGTAAAGGTAAGTAAGAGAAACTAAAAATACAAAGTAAAGGTAAGTAAGAAAAACTAAAAATACAAACTAAAAATACAAAGTAAAAGTAAGCAAGAAAAACTAAAAAGTGTATGAACAAATGTTAGTTTTCGTAAGTGGCTCATAAACGGTAAAAATATACCTATGGCAGTACAAAAACGAGAGGACATGGTTCATACTGCCAGAATGCATTTTGTATCTTTCAGACATTACTTTTTGCTTAGGTACGATGGACAACTTTAAGGCACTGCATCATATTCAATTATGTGTATTAAGAAACAATTGTAATGGTGGTTGTGATAAAAACAATTACAGTAGTAACCACTATCAAATAATATTGACACTGACATTCATTATATTGAAATGTTAATGACAGTGATGATGAAAATCATGTTAACTATAAAAAATAGTGATGATGAAGAAGAAGAGGACGGAGAGGAAAGAGAAGATGGAAGTGACGACAAAGATGATGATGATGATGATGATGATGATGATGATGATGAAGAAGAAGATGATGATGAAGAAGAAGAAGAAGATGATGATGAGTTCATTCATGATAAGACTGATGGAGACAACAATGATAAATATTGGTATTCATTATTGATGATGATGTTGATAAGGATAATGGTTGCGAGGGAAAGAAAAAATGATGTCGACAATGATAACAATGACAACAATAATGATAATACTGATGATAATGATTTTTGATGATGATGATTTGTAGCAATGATAACTCTGATGATGAAAAGAATGATGATGACAGTGACAATAATTCCATGGCATGGTCAGTAATGCCAAAGCTGGCTATGATCCTGCCACCCTTGAAATCCTAGAAAGAAACTTGTTACCATTTCTATAAATCTTCCACTGTCTTCAACATTCTCAATATCAAGGTCGGCTTGGTCATTCTCCTTGAGGAATGATTCCAGCTTGATATTTGATGCTTCTATTAAGGGTAAAAATGTCTTCACCTTTGATAGCACTAAAGTGTGAAAGAAAATGAAAATTATTGCATTATCAGGTTTCACACTTTCACATTATGTGTGTCTTCATTTACTTTCCCTACGCTTGGTCAATATAATAATATCCTACACAGTAAAGCAACACCCTATGTTTACGTTTATCCAACATAACTTAAGATGTGCTAAATTTGCTATGCATACCTTAGACACACACCTTCCAATTTGCAAACTAGTTAACAACGTCGTCATGCTGTACAACTATAAAAATTGTCTTGACAAATAAGTGTAGCATAATATGTTTCCACATTGACTGTACTCTTTTGTGTACAACTAAAGATAGCATGATATCAATTGTAGTAAATGGCACACTCCATATATAATTATATTTTACCGAACATTCACTATTGTATCTTTCAACTGTGTTTTAGGAGATGGCCTGACCAAACAGATAATGAAGCACATGAGAAAGGTATGACTATTCATCTAAATTTCACAAACAAATTTCTCACTTAACTACATTTTTTATCAATTCTGTATAATGTCCACTCTCCTTTAATAAATCACATGATAAACCAAACATACTTTATTCCTCTAAAACTTTAAACCCACAGCTCAGATGATACCAATTAAACAATGTGATGATAGCTATGTCTCGTGGTTCTCATTTGAAAGATTAATCAAAAACACCAAACATGAACAAATTGGAGAATTTAACAGTGTATTTCTACCAGAAAGGCCTTCTTAGCAGATGATGTGCCCTACTCAAGTGACCCCCTAGAAAATGCAACCTAAATATAGCATCACTGTCTCATCATTATCATCATAGCTTCCTAGGTGCTGCTGCCTCTGAGCATGCTCCATGGGGATCTGTCTGGGTATAGGTCACGTATTATTCCTTGCCACTGGACACAGTTCTGGGTGAGATCCTGGCATGTGGTGACCCAATTTTTCTGCCAGTCTCGACCATATTGACACAACTTGGGTGGCCCTTCCCTGCATCAAACAACAGGGAGGGCACTAATGTTGTATTGGTAGTTGTATTTTCCATGGAGCAAAACATGGGAATCATACTCGGCTGGGTCCCCAGCAATAACACCAACTGAGATGGTTTTCGTCAAGGGCCATCCCCTTAGCCTTTTCCAGTCCAGTGGATTAACCCGCAAGGCAGCAGGTTGAAGAGTGATTAGTGCCATGGGCCATGGGTGCCAGATTGACTTGACAGGATATCCATTGTAGTGCGGCCCATCTTCGCACAGGACCTCCGCTAGAAGTTGCTCTTCTCCAATATATTCTCCATCCAGATCACCGTCTAGTTGAAAAAGTCACTACTAAAGAAATGCTTAGCTGTGGTGCAAGTACCCAAATAAAAGATGTGAATTGTAACTTTCATAGAGAAGATGTCAAATAGGAACTTCACCTTCATCAATTTTGCATTAAGAAGCAATGAATTAGTTCTTTCAATGCCTGTTTGGTCTCAATTTCCTTCTACAATTGGATTTTCTATAACTGGATGTTCTGTCTCACTGGATGTTCCATCCACTACTGAACTTAGCATTGGTCTCTCTGATATGCATGGTGGATTGCTCAATAGTAAGTACCTAACAAGTCATACTGCTGTAATACAGCTACTAGGGGATCGGTAATGTATACCAAAGTAAATAACCAATGTTTCTGGGTTGTATAGTAGGCTCAGAGACATGAAGTAAACAAATTAACTGTCTAAAATTCCACAATGAAACAATTTGTGCCCTTGAAAACCAGGTATGCTAAGAAGGATAACTGAGGTTATCACAAGATAAAGGCAACCTATTTTGCTCTAAGTTTTACAACAATGCAACAAATAAATAGATGCCATTTCTCCGATTGTTCAGCCACCTACAGTATAGTTTTATCAAAGAATTTAACACAGGCACTCACACTGACCAGTGTTCATGAAGCTGTGTAAAGTTAGCACAAGATATGCACTTTTAAATAAGTTAGCAAACATTTTCTGAGTATATCCCTTAAACTGAATGACACCTAATGGCCAGTAGACATACTTTGGGGAAGATGCTAAAGAAAATGTAACTATTGTTGTCTCTGTTCTGTGCTTGGTTTAGATGTAACCTTATTAAAGTCAAAGGAATGGTACCTATTGGCCAACCACATACAGTCAAACTTACAATGTTTATATCAACAATATAAAAATGTTTTAAAATACAAGGTTATGGGGGAAGGATGGGCATAAGCACACAAGTGTGCAGGCACATGTCTGCCATATCATAGTGGTTAATCATGCACCCAGTGATAGAATAATTATGCACAGATAAGGATATTAAGAATGCGACAATTGTTAGTATAAAATCCTAAGTAATCAACTGGAGGAAATCCTAAAGGAAATGAAAACTTCAATATCAATTTTAAAACAGTTGATTCATGATACCCAATGGCAAATACCTGTAGTTTATTCTTAATTATGTATTATTGACAAGTAAATGAAAGCTACAAGAACCATGGACAAACCTTTTGATTGTCCTAAACTGCGAATCTTTGGCGGTCCTGTTATTTCCTTCATAGTGTCTTTTATATCAAAAGGCTTGTACACTGATATAATATAAAAATCATCCAAAAATAACTCAAATCAAACAAAAGTGGCATAGAAAGTCAAGTATCTGTGTACTTGGCATTTGTATCAAATACCTCACAGGGATGGCTACATAGATGGATGGATGGATAGATAGATAGATGGACAAATAGATGAACAATTGGATGGATATATGGACATGTAGGTGGATAAACCAATGGATGGACAAATACCTGGGTAAATGATAAATAAATGGATAGATGAAATAGAAGCATTGTTGTTTGTTTGTTCAGTTTGCTGAATGCGTGGCTTAGTGGTGGACAGCTAAATGGAAACAAATGGATATATCAGTGGAGTTATAAATAGGTGAGCAGATGGACATAACAGAAAAAAGAATGATGAAATATGATAACAAGTATGCAGTGGTCAGAGAAATAGGAAAAAGAAATATCAAAAAATCAAGACTATATCAGGCAGAATCGTTAAGGCATTCCAGATGAAAAGAACAAATCCATAACAACTCACTTAAGAAGCACCTACTCTTATTTTTGTATGGAAAGCTATACTAATGGCCAAGTATGTTGTAAACAAATTTTATAACTCTTTGTAAAGGTAGCTTAGAAAGCAGACATGTGTGAACAACCTCAAAGCTGACTGTCAGGACAAGGGCCATCACGCTTTCTTGGCACAAACATCCAAGACTCTTCTGTATCTCCACTCCTTTTGCAAAATTTCACAACCACAAATAAAAGTCACGTGCTTAGGCGCTTGGACCGGGGGTGGCGTTGGGGCCCGAGGAGGGCGAGGAGGATAAGTGCAACTCTTAAGCCTAGATGGCAGCCTAAATGGAATCCTTACATGTTACTCATGAGACTATTTATGACCGCGTAAATGAAAAAAATCAAACCTGAGACCGCTTGAAATATGGCTAGCCATTCAAACTATCCATCAAAATGTGCAGCTCTAATGCTAAAACATTTAAAATATACCAATAATCTCCTAAACAAAAAATTTCATGGGCAAGTGCTAAACACCTAATATTTTGTAGTCTGTCAACTTGGCCAATTGTGTTGTTTTAAGCTACATTAAGTTTGCAAGTCTTGTCCCTTAAGACAGAGTTTGGTTGCCACGTGAGGAATTTCGCGTCAAAGGCGCGCGTCAAGAATTCTCATTTTCGGCTTAGTATTTGAAAAACGGTGAAAAAATATACAACGTGAACATAGTATCATCACAACAGTGTACATACCTCTATTAGGATCTATGTTTAACAGATCTTTGGAACTATTACTTTTCTTGTTTAGAGATGACTGACTACCACCATCACTAGCAGCCGCCATTGTCACAATATGTCTACTAACTGAACACACATTGATTCACCTCAAAACGTGTCAATCAAAGGGCCGGCATTGGTCTCATGCATGTTTGATTGCATGCACGAATCGTGATGTTTTAGCCTGAAACTTTCAGTAGCACCTACTTGCAAACAACAGACCTCTTTCAGATCCATAAATATTCTAAAGTTTTTATCTATTCTCTCCAAAAACTTCAGGTCCGCTGAACGTGAGGTAGGGTGAACCAAACTTACCATTGCACGTGACAATTTTAAACAAAGTACAGAAAGCGAAAAAATAGAATTAGGGGAGAATTCAACTTATTTTTGTTATAAATCAATTCAGAGCATAACTAATTCATACTTTATTAAGTAAGGTCGCATTACATGCTTTCAAAGATATGCTTAGTGATTCCTAAATGCTACATCTTGGAGCTGCTTCAACAAAACCTCGCTACATTTTCTTGGAATGTCTAAAGTGCGACCTAATTTGGAATGTTTATCCTGTTTTGAATTTGTGAACGATAGAATTTTAAAAATAGCAAATAGACAAGGTACTGGAAGGAAAACACGGGAAATAATCAATGAAGTAAGAGGGAGGATGCCAATCCAACTACCTTATTGTAAGAAATTTTCGCAGAATTTCTTTTCGCGATTTTACCCCTAAATCGCGAAATTAAATTCCGCGAAATCGAAGGAAAATTGCCTGATCGCGAAAATAATTTCCGCGAAACCCACAACACTCTTCACCGAGAAAATAAAGTCCGCGAATTTTACGCGAAGTTTTTGAAAACTTCAATTGACAGGTACCTCTTCAACAATACCATTGGCAGTGCTTATGATCAGCACAGTGACTGATTTTTGGATGTATACTTAAAGCAAACCAGATTTCACTAAGGAATTTAGTAAAAATTTAGAAAGCAAGCCAAGAATACCATTGTAGAAAATGGTTAATTACACACGGGGTTTTTCAACCAACAAAAAGGGCCGGAGTTAAAACACTATAAAACCCATTTGGATTGGTCTGTCGGAATACGGACATATACGGACCACATGATGCCTGAATACAACCATAGTTGATGAAGTGTAAAATTCTCCTTACATCTCTGGATCGCGAAAATTAATTCGGTGAAATTCAGTGGAAATAGCCCATTCGTGAAAATTAACTCCGCGAAATTTGCCGATGTTGGGATTTCGGACGCAAAACTTTCTACCGCGAAAATTTCTTACAATAAGGTAAGAATGATAAGCAAATCCATGGCGGGTTTTAGAAAGATCTACTGCATTCTTGACGTTGTTTCCCAAGATGTTTCAGTCTATGACATTTTGCAAGCTCCAGAAGGTCTACTCGAGTTACCAAAATTCTGTGGAAGACAATTCTAGAAATGTAACTCGCTCTACAGACAACATTCTGTTCTCGAATCTTTCATCTACAAGGCCTTGATCATGCGGCAGAAACAATTTGACAAAGGAAACAGCCCAATCTTGAAAACATAGATAATAAACAACTTGTAACTGGAAAATGTTTTGTAACTTTACCGTCCTTTGAAGAGGACAATGAGCCATCCGCGAGTTTTTGACCTACAAGGCCTTAGTAATGCGACAGAAACTATTTGACAAAGAAAACAGCGCAACCTTAACGACATACATCAGAAACAACTTGTAACTGGCAAAGTTAAAATGAACAGTAACTTAATTTCAGAAGTATGGTTACGATGATGACCACTGGGGCGTCGAACCCGTGTCTTATGAATGCAAATCTGACGCCTTTCCTAGCCTCAGTAATCTGAAATTTCCCTTCTATACCCTGGTGACAGCATACTTCGCTTAAGGCAATTTTTTTGCCTTTTATCCTTCATAATATGATTCCCATTCATAATCTTGGTTAAAAATAAAGTACAGATAATTTTAGTCCCAGACTAGTTTTGGGTTTGTTCGACTGATTCTTTGGCTGATTTTTGTTACTTTTGGAGTCATTTGTTGTTTTCAGTGGTTTTATGTTTTACCATTTACGCAAAGAAAGACGGGGTCAGCGTTCTTGCCTTCTATCGTAAGTTCAGTTGATCTTAAAAGGTGAAGTCAACTGATTGTCTCCATATATCTTAGCCAGCATTCTAAGTTGTACTTTGAATAAGCTAAACTGTACAGTTTAACAAAGATATTAACAAGTTTCATACGCAGAAACTGGCTGACAAACTATGTAGTACATGTGAGGTCATGTTATTAAATCTGCTTATGAATTTGATAAATGGACAAGGGCATCACTGGTCCATTTCAAATTGAAACTGGGTTAAAAAGCTATTCTTTGCTTAAAACTGTGTTGACCAACCTACAAACCTAAGTTCTTGAACAATCTTAAAATCGCCTGGAAAATTTGCTTAAAAACATACTTAACAGCTTTTTTCGTCTGACACTCTTCAGGGTATGAAACGTCAGAAAGGAAAGTGGCAACCTATTTATACGAAACACGTAGCAAAAATAGCCAATCCTAGACGAAGAAGGAAACAATGAAAGAGAAAATAAAGAAACAAAAAATTATCGGAAGAGTCCAAGTGAAAAAACGAACTCTTTCTGCCTACAGAGTACTGGTTTCGTTGTTCTAATGTAGACAGACTCTAATACACTTAGATGAAAGGACGATCTAGTTGTGCCAATTATCCGAAAATTCTCGTCCTGATACATTTTGGCGCATTGTGAATTTTCTAGTAAATGTTGGCCTATTGCAAAATCGCATGTTTTGGAAGTCATTTTCGCTTTGCAAGCACGAGATGGCTGATCTCTAGGAGGAACTGATGCTGGCGTACAGTGGCTGGAACATGTTGTTTGATCCTGTCACCCAATCTTTGAGAAGTGCGACCTACACACCGAGTTCCACATCGGCACAAAAATTCATATACTACTAAGCTTTTTGTGTGGTAGGTACACAATCCTTGTGAATGGATGGCAAGATCTTCCTAGTCGTGAAAATAATTCTTGGATTGAAATCAGAGAAACACTTAACTACAGCTTTTATAATTTGCGTTTCTATGCAGATAGTAACATTGCCTAGCCAAGGAATTTTTAAGTACACAGGACATTTTTGAGGCTCAAACCTAAGTTCAACTAGAATTGAATCTTAAGAATCTTTTTGTGGTACAAAACTTGAAAATTATCTCGAAAATTTGCGACAATGAGCTAAAAACATAATTAGGAGGTTTCTTCGTCTGATACTCTTCAGTCTCCAAAGTATGAATCGTCAGAAGTATAGATGTATGGCAACCATTTTATAAGAAACATGGATTGAAACCAGCCAATCATAAACAAGGGGAAAAAACAAAGAGAAGTGAAAAAACAAAGCATTATTGGAAGTAAAAAAACACAAGCTCTTCGTGCCTAAAGAGTCCTGGCAGACAGACTCAAAATCACTTAGGTGGCAGGACGATCTAACTATGCTAATTACCCGAAAATTTTCCTCCTTATAAATTTTCGCGCATTCTGAATTTTCTAGTACATGTTAGCTTATGGCAGAATCCCAAAATTGTAGTGCCGTGGGACTAGTATATAACTACAAAAAATACATTTGAAGATAACGATTCATTCGCGAATTTTCCACCTCCAGGCCTTAGTCGTGCTATACGTATTCCTCATTTTATTGCACCACTAAGGCTTTGTAGGTCGAAAATTCGTGGAAGTATCGTTATCTTCAAAAGGGCGGTAAAGTTACCAATATATATTATACTCTATGATAGAATCTTCAGGCAAGAATTCATTTTCTGCTTAACAACAAGCAGCTTCTATCCAACTATCATTCAAATCGACTTTCTTTTAACCATAGCATTACAACTGTGGGTTACTGACACTTTGAACATCTACAGACCAAAGTTCTCACTACATATGCACTGAAATAATCTGGCCTCCAATCTGGTGTTTGTTGCAAATTTACTGAGGGTACATGGGTTCAAACAAACGCAACTACCTATTTCGTGAACTGGGAAACTTCAGAAATGTTTTTTAGTCAATACAACAAACAACAGTTGCATTAATTCCATAGAGAAGTAGATTGGTCTTGTGTATAGAAGAGAAGTAAAGTTATTACTACGGAAATCAGAGCATCGAACCTGGGTCTCACGACAGCAAAACTGGCACCTTTCCTACTAAGTCAAAGAATTAAGTAAGAAAGGTTGAAAAGCTATTAGCCATTCAACCCAAGTTACCCATCCTTGTTTTTGGCTGTCTGTCTATTGCTGTATACAAGGCATCCAAATATGAGAGTTTGCACTAGTTCCATATAGAAATTGACAAGATGGTCTTGTTTCAAAAAAAACACAGGAAAAGTTATGAATAAATTCCGAATGAATGATTTCATGCACAAATCGTTTTCAAAAATCTTACCTACAATATCAAAATGTCTGGCTGGTTATATTTGGCTAGTATTCTCTTTAAAGGCAGCCATTACAAAACCTGGTTAATGCTACCTTTGTATATTTAACTACAATCAATCCGTTTTCATTAAATGTGTTTTTGCAACATATTCAAAGCTGCTTGACAGGAAGCACAGACTTTACTAAACAATTTTAAACTACTGTTGTCAAAAGCCAAGTCTTAAAGCATCAGTCTTCATGAGTGTAAGCTAGTGTCTGGGAAAAGTGTCTAGCCAATGTTACTTACACCAAGGAGAGAGGGAGAAGCTAACACCAGCATAATACTCCTTCATCAACAATAATTCTCAGCCACACACACGACCTCGTGCTGTGTACGTGGCCTTATTTAGGACCAAACTAAAAGAAAGGAATATTAACGGAGTCAAGTCTGACTGATGACTCCTCTCTCTTCACCCAAACAAGAACCAGTGGCACAATGGTTTAGTTTTCAGGATGTGGGTTGCAACTAAGTGGCCATGACAGCACAAATACCAAAATACTACAAATGCCTGTTTAATTGATATGTCAAACAAGAAATATTGCAGATCCATGCCTACTTTAGACAGTATTGTTCTTTAAACCTTGAACTCTAAAAGCACTTGTTCATGTCACTCCATCAATAAAAGCCATCATGTCCACTTTGCTTAATACTGAAAGGGCTCAATCAAATTAGAGTAAAGTTTAAATAACATTTGATATCATAAATGTTTCTCAACTACAATCTACAACAAAAAAGCTAAGAATACGTATATCAATACAAACACATTTTTAACTTATTCTAACACTATCCTGTTTTCATTACAAGATTTTTACAACAACAACTGTTCATTTTCAGTTCAGGATGTCACGAAATAAAAAGTAACCACATTTACAACAAGCTTTAAAATGCCAATGTTCAGATATATGGTGACTAACCTCTTCCACTACAACAGCTCAAAGAACATGATTGCTTGCTGTAATGCATATGATCCAAACTCTCTTCAAGCATGCCAAAACCCTTGGGGAGCTCAATGCCACAGTTGACACAAAGGACAAAAATTGGTTTTCTTTGACAATGAAAAGTACATACCTAGCCTCCACATTGCAGTTCCGAGTCAAATAAAAAGCAATATTAGGAATATCAAGTTTTCTTTATAACAGAAAAGGAAACATGACAATATTTAAATATCATCCCAAATCATAATATCCTTTCTGATAAGATAGGAGAGTCAAGCTATGAAAGCCCTGTTGTCCAAGGTTTGAAGAGTTTCTCAAATGACATACATTGTTTCATTGTGCTGGCAATATCGATTCTTTAATATAAGTTCTTGGCTTACAACACATGCCACTTGCTTCATGTACCTAACATTTCCTTGTGTGTCTTTAATATACAACTGGGTTCAAAGGGTCAGCTTTGATATTAGTCATATCTAAACTTGAATCTATTTCATCATCAATTTCACCAATAATAGCTCTGCCAGGAAAAAGCAAAATGAAAGAGATTAACAAAGATTGTCAACATGGCTTCCACGGACCAAATATCCATGGACTGTAGAGTCACATTGAGTAACTATGAAATTGTTTGTACGAATTCACCAGTGGATCATTACCTTCATCAAAAGGGGCGGTAAACTTATAAATTTATTTATCTTATAGTTATACACTAGCTCCATGGCACTACAATTTTGTGAATATTTAGTTCATTACACTCCCTACTAATTACTCTATGAAACTCTACAAGGACAATAATACCTCGGGGAAAATATGTCATGGTAATCCCAAGACAATTGACACAGAATAAAACAACTAAAAACTACTGGGTGCATAAGGAAAGGTGCACCATCTACACAAAAAGCTGCACCACGACAGCCACACAATTGATTTTTGTAATTCGTATGATTTCATCAGTGGTTGAAGAATTATTTTCCAATATGTTTGCCAGCATGAGGCCCAGGTTTCATGCTCCTGCAGTTAACAACATGATTTTACTTCTGTTTCTCATTATATATTGAACTCTACCTTAATACTGTTAGATCAACCATTCTGTAACATTTGTGCCTTTACTGAAAGAGACCTGATGAATATTTACTATTTAACCCTCAACCTTCCTCTTCACATGCATGTATCTTATGACTTTTTTCACATTGGTTTTTTTTGTATGCTTTAAGAGGAATACATGAGGTGTATTTGAAACATAACCACTAGTTAATTGGATTGAAAGCCACATGGTTTAACTACTTGGCCATCTATACTATATTTGAATACATATCAATCTAAACAAACCTTACTAGGTTCATTAAATCATTTCCAGCCAATATAAATAAGACACATAAGCAGTTAAGTATGCATAATATTTGGGGCAATGGTTGAATATGTACGACTGTTTGTAATATTGTACAAACACAAGTAAAATGAAACTCAAGCAACTTGTTCCATATTCAAGTTTGGCTAGGTACAATCTAACATTCTAGCAATCAAATTATGCATGTCTTACTTAACATACTTCAATAGTTTAAGGACATATTTCCAATCACAAAACTTACACATTGTCTCCCCGTATAATATATAAACCAAGTACAACTTGTTCTACTCCAGAGTCAGGAGAAAATACTCTTTCATGACTCTCATCTAAGATCAGATTGACAGTCTGGTCAAAGCCTTTCAAAGTTCCCTGCAAAACAAGTGAGTAAATAATGGTAGAATAAAAAGCAGATGTGAGCATAATCTCTTCATGATTATAAAGAAGATTAATTCCATTACACATTGTCAAGTATTTTTTTCCCAAATGTCACACTTCAAACACATGAATTTCATAACCATTTTCTAAGAATATTCTGTATTCCATTTTCAGCAGTTAATACTTGGCCCCAACTACAAACTATACACACATATGAATCTCCATGTATTAGTAGAAAAGATAACAGTAAGAAACAGAAAAAACGTATACCACTTATCAAGTAAAAAATATTCAAATCTTCATGAAGAAATCTAAGGTACTTCAACTTTACTAGCAAGTAATGATTTCAGGTTATGGTTAGCACACTCTCAGGGCATAAAGTAGAAAACAGTTTGAAACTGTTCCTAGATATCTCCGAGCCAGGATTACCAGAATGTAAAAACAGTTACCACTTACCTGAAAACAGCAGTAAATAACAATGACAACAGTAGTACTTTAAAGATATCTTAGACTTAGACAATCTTATACTGTCACAAAAACAATAACTTTCCTCAGACATTAATGAACAACACATAAGCAAGATTCAGTAGTATGAATATAGTTCTGAATTAACACTTACCACAATCATTCTCCCATCTTGTGTAATAACTGCAACTGTATCTGTTCTACTGTTAGGGAAATGTGTATACATGGTACTTGACACAAAAATTATTGCCATATGTTATGTGTACCTAAGCTGTGAAGTTTAAAGTCATGTACAGGGATTATCCTGATCAAAAATGTGGAGCTGATGACAAACTTGGGCAAAGTTCATACAGAACAAACTAGAAATCCTTGATTGTAAAGTCAAATGTAAAAATAATTTCATGTGACATTTTACATTGAATTAAACTAAAAATTCATCATTATTCAATTGCTATAATGTTAATCATTAACAAACCATGAAATGACAGCATAATATATCATCCTTATTGCTCCATGCAGTGGGACCCTTTAGTTGTCTGTGCCTGTGTTGTTGTTGCTATAGCATCCAGTGGGTTTGAAACATAAAAATTTTCTTCCACAAGTTTCAGGTGATCAAAAAATGGTCAACATTTTCCATTAACACCTTACTATGTGTTCATAGGCCAGTTTGAGCAGGATTTTCATTGGCCAAAATCTTTGGCATTGATTGCATAGAAGGGTATCAATGCGATGTTGTGCTTTGTAGTGAAGGCAGATTACAGAAAAAATTTGTCGTCCATATTCAACATTGGGAAATTATGAATGAAAGAAATATGCTGCTTTAAGTCAATACCTTCTGGGCAACACTTCCTTCTCTGTAAAACCACAATAACTAAACGGAGGAAACAATGGCTATTTGCACTTCTTCATAGTCTGTCTTTTATGGGTTAGGCAAATATCAGAAATTAATTCCAAAACCGGTCAATGCCAAGTCATAAAGTTGGCTTGAAATCACACACTTTGGCTTATGGTCACATATGATTCGAACATGATGACAAGTGAATTTTTTATTCTTCACATTTGAAGATATGTTGATTCAATTTTGAATTTAAAACTCTTCCATCGACTACAAACTATTTTTCCAGCCACCCCTATTATTACGTATTAAAATTTTCCAAACCTCCAGTTCTTCCAAACTTAACTGTTTATGACAAAGTAACTCAGGTGACATCTGATCAACTGTGGTTCTCATTGGAATCTCAGCAATAGACAAAAAAAGCCTTGATGAATTTTTAGGCATTTCTATTGGGATGCTTCTGGTTGGCACACTGTGTACAAGCATGTCACATGCCTTGAATTAAGTGTCCACATAATACAATACCTTGTCTTGTCTGAGGAAGTTTTTTGCACCTTTCAGGTCACTTATTATACATGACAGCTTATGTCATATCAACATGATTCAGAAATCAAGTCACCAAACAGCTGGCTTAAAAAGCAGTTGTCTACTGCTTGGCTAATTCAGAGTGTCACGATGAGTATATAGCAAAGCATATGATTCCAGTAGCCAATGGTGGCTGATCTGGTCAGCTAGGGCTAATATTTCCATGAACATACGACAAGGTAAAGTCTTGGGGTATGCTTTAAACTTCTGTAACCTCTACACAATATTTATCGATATAACAATTTTGCCTATAAAAATCAAACTACAAGCCTGTTTATCTAAATTCTCTACCTCAGGACAAACAACATATCATTGAAATCTTATTTACTGTGCCTTCACAGCTTTGAAAGGTTTTAAACAAGTGTCATTATGATAAAGTTTCCATCCAAAGGGTGAATCTGTGGCATTTGCAGTCATCTTTATTAATAACCTTATCATCTTGTAGATTGTACAAGCTGCATGGGGATCAATAAAACTTTGTTAAATTTTAACAATGAAAACCAAAGACTTTAACTATATCTATAGTCTAATAAAAAGTTGTCTTTATTTGCCTTTTAATTTAGAGGGGAAAAATTCAAATTTTCCCTACACAACTATTACAAAGGATGTTGCAAAATTCTGAATAAGGAAACAATGAGGTAACTACAGCATTTATTCCTAAACAGAGAAATTTAAGTAACGGTCAAGTAAACACAAAATATTTTGAACATTTTCTCAAGTAAACCTGCCCATGTAACCCATAATTCAGAGGCAAAAAAGGCCATTTGTACTGCATTATAGCAGGTTATTCTGACATACCAATTGTGAGGTGATTAAAAGTGAGAATTCTCAATTACAGGAAAGGTTCTGCACAGTCTATATCATACTCTATATGCTGCTCTGATGGCTTCTTTTCTTAATTATAACCACTGAACTAATATCACTATTACTTCTTTGCAATGTAAATTAAAACCAAATTTTATGATTCTTCTTTCAAAGTAAATGTTAAATACACTGCACTGTTATGGATTTGGTATTGAAACCTTTTAATATAGGCAAGTTTCTTTGTCACTTAAACTGACTAGTCAACAACAAACAAAATTGACTGTTTGTAGCTTAGTTCTTTGGTGCTGCATGATTCTTATCTGCCAAGTGTGTATGACAAAAACCCAATCAAGCATCTCTCTTATCTTCTAAAGGTCTATCAATGTCTATGTTAAATCATGCCTGTCAGGCGTATTTTTATAAAGAATAGCAACGAAGACCTGCTATACAAGGATAGTACCAGCTCGCAAAATCCTTTAACTGGAGTTTCTTTAAAAAGTACTCAAGATTTTTCAGTTTATATGTACGCTTCATACAAGATCCATGCACTAACCATTTTGACGCCCACTATCAAATGATTTTCAAACCCTAATGGACAGCTTTAGGTATAGGATTGTATGTGTGAATGACCAGTTAAGATCGCAATCTTTAAGCAGCTGACAAGTCAAGCCTGAAAAAGATTTTACATTACAAGTGGGTTACCACAAATCTTTATAAGTTTCATACTCATGCCAAAGCGATATGATTTCACTCAGAACCGTAATATTATTGCTAAACTGAATTCTGCTTCCTAGAATTGGATCTTAAGTTCTTAAGACTTGAGACGTGATATGGTCTGGCACAAACATGAAACAAACCCTCTCAGTTAAATCAAATATCTACACAACGACACCTGAAAAATGACCACAGACCCTATAAGATTTCCTCCCGTTAGAAACAAAAAGAAAAAAGCACACAAAATATGACAGTAACAAATCTACAAGGATACGACTCACATAGCTCTCCAAAGTGGCCGCCATATTGTCTCCTTTCGCTACTCGTACACATGCTTCACCAGCCTCGTTTTATGGTGTTAAAGACAAAAAAATGTTCTAACTTGACATTCTCTCCAGCACCAAATAAGAGGGGTTTGTAATAACAGGGATGAGGGTAGTGGTGTAACATATTATGATAAATATTTAATGATTAGGGTTGTTGAAAAAGTAATTTGAAATTGATTGAAGAGTTTTAAATCCAAAATCGAATCAACATAACTTCAAAAGTTGAGAATAAAATATTCTTTAACGTAAATTGCTCACTTGTCATTTTGATAGAATCATATGTGACCGTAAGTCAAAGTGTTTGAATTCAAGCCAGTTTGATCACTTATTTGTCTGTGATAAATTGTACCATAGAACTAGCAATAGTACTAAGTGCCCCACCCACGGCCCACAAGTGGCATGAACCAGTTTTACATTTAATTTTTAATATTTGCCTAACCCATTATCCAGAAGTGAAAGTAACATTTATTTCTTCTATAATGTTACTGTGTTGTTGCAGAGAAGGAGATGTTGCTCATAAGAGTAATTTTAAGTGAGCATATTCCTTAACCTAACAATTGTATTGTTGATTACTTTCCCAATACGGGAATTTTTTTCTGTAACCTGCCTCCACTGCAAACAGAACCTGGCATTAATACCCTTCGATCCAATCAACGCTGCTTACCAAAAAATTGGCCAATGAAGATTCTTCTACCCAAAATGGCATAAGTTTTGAACACGTGGACTTAGCCCCGCCATGTGTAAGTCGGAGACCAGATGTTTCTCCAAGACAATTTCGGTGCTGAATGCAACATTTTTGAGGTGACAGGATGCTGGCTCTAAAAGACACGTTTAGACAGTCTTGAGGAAGGCATTCGGTAGAAGTGACCAAACCAACGGAGCCGGTATTTCCGGATTATTTTCTAAACCATGGTTGACTGAAACATTGGAGGTGGACTGTTTCATTTCTCTGGTGATCGTAAAGCGTGACTCCAAGGTTGGTCCGGAGACAATGTATTTGGAAGCATTCAAGTGACCGCTGATCCACCCCTGAAAAAAAAGCCAACATCCAGATGCATACATCAGGATGGACATTACTAAACTGTTGAACAAATTTATGTTGGAATGGAAATCTCCTTGCGAGTGAAGAAGTCTGGACAGAGACGTCCAAACATCGAGTTCGTCTTCGCAATGCACATGGTGTATTCATCCTAGTAGGATGCGCTGCAGGTAAACATGGACCCAAGGTACGTAAATTTCTCTACCTGGCCCAGGCACTCACCGTTGAGATGGAGATTCAAGTTTGATGTTTCAATGTACTTTTTTGTGCTAATAAAGCAAAGAGTGCGCCTCGGTAAAGATAGCAAGTTCCATGGTATAATTTACACTTTTTTTTAGGAATGATTGCAGTATTTTTGAAGTAATTCTGAGTCTAACATGCGTTACAAAGAACTGCAAATTATCAACAAGAGACCCAAACAAGCTAAGAAGCATAAAAACTCTGTATCACATTCACAGGCTAAAAACCAAAGGAAAAAGCCAAGTAGAGAAGACATGTATTTTCTATCAAAGTGTGTAAATTATTGATCTTCTCCTCGAGCAAAAACAACTGAAGACAGTTCTGAATTACTTCTTTCGTAGATCATCTTAAGAAAATACGCCGAACTCATGCTTATAACCTGGGCGCTTCTCAACAAATTCATTGGCAACTTTAACCAAAGACATATTGTCCACAAGGTCTTTACAGGAATTGAGGATTGCTAACGCATTTAATCTTCGGAGTGCCATAATTCACCGAAGCCATCTATTGATCTTTCCTGCAATTGAAAATGTTCTTTCAGGTGTTGTGGTTATGGCATCGATGACCAGCATTATTTTATCAACTCTAATGACATTCTGCATAATCACTCTTTCATGCAAAGAAACTGCCTTGGAACTGGCCAGAACTTCGTGAAAACAAGTCGGATATGAATCTCTACAGATGGTGCACAGTATTATAAAATTGACCAACAACGCTGTTGGGTTAATGAAATCTCTGTAAACAGCCAGGAAGTTATGTAAGTCTTGCTGGTAGTCATCTATAATAAGCACTTGAAAAGTCATGCTTGGTGGAGAAAGGGGGGTCATGGCTAAAGGGGGGTCATTGTAAGGGCCCTGGTGGTGATGCAGCCGTCCAAAATGGGGGTGGGGGGTGGTTCGACTTACTGGTGATGAAGTAGAAATGAATGCTCCGGACCTTGGAAAAATATAGTTTTGCCAGACAAAAAGTCAATTCGTTCTGGCAGTTTGAAATTCTTCTCTGTTATGAAATAGATGATGTAATTTCTAAGCCCTCTGGCGATTAGATTTTGGCTTAATTCCCCATCTCATCTCACTTGATAGGGGAATTAGAAAAACAATGTTTAAAGTGATCGAAAGAAATCCCAGTAATGAAGTTTTTTATGCTATAATCAGGCCTAAAGTTTTAATCGCAACCTCGTATTCAAATGATGAGATCAGGCGCTAGGCTAATGACCAGATCACTAGATCATGTCGCATTAAATAAATATTCCCAAATTGGATTGAACGAATACTTAAATATAAGATTGAACAAATATTTCAATATAAGATTAAAGGAATGTTTTAATATAAGATTAATATTTTCAAATTGGACTGAGCAAATATTTCGAAATAGGATTGAACAAATACTTTAATATTGGATTGAACGAATATTTGAACATGGGGTTGAGTTAATTTTTTGAAATTTGATTGAATTTGAATGAATATTTTCAGGACTAGGATCGAATAAATAGGCCCATTTTTGGATTGGATTGAACAATTATTTATCAGAAATGAGTAGTGTGGGAATTAGTGTTTAAATTGACTGAATTTCGATAAAGTATGGAATAAGAATGCATTTTTATTAACCATTGAATGGATATTTTAGAATACGAATTATGGTAGCCATACACAACCTTGGTTTAGTAATAAGTAAATAAGAATTCTATTGATTCCCTTACAAAACACTACCTCGTTTCGAGACAATCAACGTGTCTCGTTTTGCTTCTTGTTCCTGGAAAATGAGGTGAGCGTCTCATTTAAGTTCCTTCAAATGCCTTGGTTATTTTAAAATATAGTCGTCTTTTGTTTGAAGTTTACATGTTATTAAAGACGTAAGTGGTACAGGAGATCGCTTCTTTGGGCTTGGAATCAATGTACTACTTTTGTTTTCCACCACGAACGATTGCAAGAATTACAAGGAACGAATTCGCTTCGTAGGATGACGACAACAAACATTTCACGAAGTAACTTATTATAATGGACGGGTTTGATTGCACTCCGTTGAAATACATCACAACTTACGTCTATTTGGCTGGATATGACAAGAATATACTCTGGAAAATTTTACTGAAATTGTAACACTTTGAAACCTCTCCGGACGTCGACAGCTTAGTGAAATTAAAGATTTGTCCCACAAAAGCTCGTGAAAGTAATTTTGGTCACGTCAGTAGACCAAGCTTGCCTAGGAATATTTAAAGTAACATTAACATTAAGGAATACTTAAGTTTGCAGTATGGAGAACGAGGAAGAATCCGGCCGAAGGCAAGGGGATATCTTGTGCTTTAACTGTAATTCAGTAGGCCACATAAAGAGGGATTGTCCATCGCTTTCCTGTAAGTGGAAAGGTAAGGACTGTGATAAGGCAGTTTCAAGTAGAACGTTCCTCGATACACATTGCCATATCGACTTAGTTTATGAGAGGTTCAAATTTAAAGGTACATTTACCGATTTTAAACGAGAGAGAAACGCCCCAGGCAGCTTTGAAGGTTGCATTACCTCTTTCTGTGAACCATATACAGTTATGTGCACTTCATTTTCCAATGAAATATTGTCTGAGAGTGACGTATGGGGTGCATTTGGTATGCATCCAAGGCACTCCGCGTACTACTCGGATGAATTCGAATGGCAACTTGTTCAATGCATGGAACATCCTAAGGCTATAGCCATTGGCGAAGTTGGGTTAGACTACTCTGAACGTTGCACAACACCGAAAGATCTTCAGATTCACACATTTAAACGACTCTTGACCTGGGCAGTTACTCTTAATAAACCAGTTGTTATCCACTGTCGTGAAGCAGAGGAACAACTGCTAGCAAGTATGATTGAACTGCTGCCAAATGACTGGAGAATTCATATGCATTGTTTCACTGGGGGAATGTCATTTGCAAGACGGTTTATGGACCTTTATGCCAATGTTTACTTTGGTATCACAAATCTAGTGACATTCCCATCAGCCAAAGAAATCCATAGGCAAGCCAAAGAAATTCCACTGGACAGACTCTTAATAGAAACAGATGCACCATACTTTGTACCAATGGCATTAAAGCCAACAAATAGACATAGCTTACCATTTGATGGTATTGAAGTTGCCAAGGAAATCGCAAGATTACGTAGTCAACCACTAGATGATATATTAGACAAAATTCGATCAAATACAATGGCTATGTATGGAATTTAACATATCTGTACCATAGAGCACTACAAATAATACAGTACCGAACCAAGAGCACTATATGGACCTGAATATGTAGGCCTATATGTATCTTTGGTCTGTTCTATGCAAAATGCTCTGCATCACTAAATATGTTGACTATTTCAGTTGTTTATTTCAGTTTATTTTTAGTTCATAGTTGTAATTACAGGTGTTCCATTGCAAAGTTTATTTCCATGAGGTTTTAAATTAGAAGCATTTAAGATAAAAGTTCTTTGTTAAATTAATTCTTGCACAACCTAGAGTCATCAAAAGCTACATAAGTTCAGAGTGAACACACTTTTTATTCTAATCTTACTTGGTACTTGTCAAGCACCATTTGCTATGTGAGATGCAGGTCATGAGCTTGTTCTATCAGGAATGAGAATTGACAGTGGTGACCTTTCAAAATTCACTCATAGATCCATGTGAATATGCTTAGCCAAGGCTCAGATTTAAGTTTTTTAGAAAGGGAATAGAAGAAAAACAATGAAAAATGCATGCTTAACTAGATTAGAACTACAAATGTGGACAATGGTGCCTTTAGCAGTTTTTAAGATTAGCTATTGTTTTAAAATTTGTGATAGCAGTCTGCCTTTTAATAATAAAGTTTACTTGACTATTTGTGTATTCTGCATGTTTTTATAGTTTGTAGTCAATGGAATTGTAAAGAAATAATTGCACTGAAAATGCCGGCTAAAAAAATTACACAGTGTTTGACACCATGATATATTTTATTGTATTTGATCTTGTAATGCATGCATTAGTCTCAGATTTCTTTATTTACCATAACAACATTGTTTTCAATTTGTGGTCAATCTATGTTCATAAAGCACAGGAAATGACATTTATGAAAAATTATCCTAATCATATCAAGTTTCTATCCCAAAGAAATCAATTACTATATGTAGCAAGTGAGATTGTTACATGAAGGATTTTGACTCATTGTACAGTCCAATTTTGATGTTTAAAGTACAGCATTTAAGCTGAGATTATAAAATGTGCATGAAGAATGATGGACATTGCCTTTGGCTGCTGCGTTAAAACTCGATCTATAACAATAACTCATGGAAAAAGGATGCAAATATAACAACAACAGCATTGTTAACATTTTTTTTATCTGTTGTCTGAATACATACTCATAATACATAGCTATAACATGTACAGCAAATCAATGCATTTCCAAGCATCAACCAACATACATAATACAAAAGCTTAATACTTTAGGCCATTTAATTTCTGCATTAGCTTAATTTAGCAGAAAAAAACAGCCAAGATTTAGTGCTAGCTTAATTTAGCAAATGGCAGCTTAACTAGAGAGGACAGTCTTGGCTCAATGAAAACAATAAAGGCTCATTTTGCAAAACTCTCTACAATGCATTACCATACAACAATCTTCATGTGAATGGGTCTTTCGGTGGACATATGTCAGATTTCTGAACCACTCAACTTACACTTGCTTACTTCCAACCACTCAAAATAATCACATGTCCCACTTCACCAGTGAGAAAGTTGTAGACCTCAACCATCCAGTTCACATGGATGGGCTTTAGATGTGTAAGGTTAAAGTAAACTTTTATTTGCTCTTTTGGTGTGCCGTCTACAACTTTCTTCTTCACTTCTCCAGCATACCAGCTGAAAAAATTAGGTAAGATATACATTCCATCATGTAACACTAAAGACAGACTTTGAAAACATTTACCTGGGGTATTTTCTTTTTACTTTCTACAAGATCATTGACATTTAATACCTGGTCCAAAAGACCAGTCGTGACATGGAACAGAACCATCAACAAATACTTGTAAGAAGGTGAAAAATGAACAAATAAAGCAAGGTTGATGCAAAATTATGGAAAGTTATAGCAAAAAATGACTGCCTTTGAAAGTGATCAATTGTGCTGAAAGGCAAGCATCCCTCTGAGAATGTTATTGTAATGAAAATAAAAAGAAAAAAAATGACGAACAAAATGAAAATCTACAAGAGAAATGACCCAAGTGAAAATTAAGCTCAAATCCAGATGTCCAGAACTTCACATAAAAAAGGAAATACAAAATTCAACTTGAACTGCCAAGACTTTGATTTAACTTCTGTCCAAAATACAAAATTATGAGGTCAAGGATTGCCAGAAAATATGACATTTACTACTTTATAAAGGTATTTACACTGATACATTTACCATTTTGAAGTCTAATTTGTTATCTCTCCATTCTATAAAGCGAATAAAGTTGAAGTGACCAATGTACTACAAAATATTTGGTATTAAAAATTAATCCTGAGCATAGCCTGTAAGACAAAAATCCTTACAATGTAAAATAAGCTTAGTCAGCATACCGATAATAGTGATATTCTTGTGCTCTGTCTTAAAATATCTTGACTATTAAAACTGTCTTCACATAATATTGGGAAAATGGGCTTTTCCATTCATTAACAGTACGTTTTTGGTCAACAAGTCTTGCCATCCTTATGCTCATCTTAGCAGAAAAAAGCCAACGTACAAAAATGCCTCTCCATTCAATTAATAAAAGCACTAGGAACTTGTGACCCAATCACAAGGTTTAATGCCTCTTCAGAGCAGTAAAACAACTTTTGAACTTGTGACAAATGCCTTTTACCCTTTTCCCTCTGATGGTCAGGAATATTTACAGCCTTGTCAAGAAAACAATTTTACAACCACTTCCTGAAATGCTTGGGCTATTATGAATCACCTCATAATCAAAACACAGCCTTGAGTTTGCAGAGACTCAAACATCACTAAAGA
>JANTCA010019473.1:0-24311 GCA_024741275.1 Chironex yamaguchii
GTACGCATTAAATAAAGCCTTAGTCCTGATGAGTCCGGATATGGCTAAACAGTCCAATTTTTGAACGGCAACGCTTGCTGCAGTGTTCACAAATAAATGCATCATTGTTTGTATTCAAGTTTGTTAATGGTTGCTTACTTCTTTTCCTACTCTCCTCTTTTCTTTGTATAAGGGCTTTTTCATATCTCCTTCCATGGTCACATTTTCTCTCCAAGATGAGCGTTGCATTGCGCACATCTCCCAGTTATCTACACTCATATCAAACAATTTCATGTCACTTTTTCAATTATCATGATATCTCAACAACGGACGTCCTCGCTTTCTAGAGCCATCACGAGCTTCACTGAAAAGAACTATTTTGGGAATATGGCTATCATCCATCCTATTGACATGCCCTAGCCATCTCAACCGTTTCTGCATTATCATAGTTCCCAAGTGTGTTCACCTCGATCACTTAAGTACCTCCGTATCCGGTATCTTATCTTGCCATTTTATGTTTACCAGCTTTTGCAAGCACCTCATGCGAAAACTACTTAACCTTTTAATGTTCCTAGCATACGTAGTCCATGTCTTTGAGCAATATAGCAACGACGAAAGCACTCTAGTCTTAAATATGCGGATCTTGACCTTGGTAGAAAGTTTATTATTTTCCCATGCTCGTTTCTTTAGTAACCCAAAATTCATAGCTGCTTTGCCGATTCGTTTTGATATTTTATCGTTTAGATCTAAGTTCTTTGTTATTGTGGAATCAAGGTAGCAGAATTTATCGACACTGCTAAGACTATTTTCAGCCAAAGTAATTTCAGAATTGGATCCCGAAGATCCCTGATGCATTATCACAGTTTTCTTTAAACTTATCATGAGCCCAAAGCTGTTGCATGACTCTGAAAATTTGTCCAGGAGCCTTTGCAGTGACTCTTTGCTGTGAGCAACTAGCACCGCATCATCAGCAAAGTAAGTAGTTCACGTACTGTCGATTCTCTCACTTTGGTCTTTGCCCTGAATCTTGAGGTGTTAAACAGTCCGCCATCATGCCTGGTTTTGAGATAGATGCCTTCGTCATTACCTTCGTAAGCATGTCTTATGAGGTAAGAAAAATATATGTTGAATAGAACAGGAGCGAGGAGTGATCCTTGCTTTAGTCCGTTATTGACTGCGAATGCCTTGGATTCTTCCTTTTCATAGACAACTGTTGCCATCATACCCATTTGTAACGAGGAAATTAAGTTAAAAAGCTTTTGTGGACATCCAAGTTCCTGAGAACAACGTATAAGCCATCTCTACTTACAGAATCGAAGGTCTTTGTATGGTCAATAAATGCCATATGTAATGGGGCACGCTTTTCACTGCATTTCTCTTCAAGCTGTCGTACTGAAAATACCATATCTGTGGTAGAACGCCCCTGTCGAAAGCCACATTGACTTTCTGGGTAAATGTTTTCTCCTAAAATTTGTACTCTTGGAAGTAGGATTCGATTAAATATTTTACCAATAGTGTTCAGCAGAGAGATACCTCTGTGGTTATCACATTCACTTCTGTCACCGTTGTTTTTACATAGTTGTATGAATCACGCATCCTTAAAATCTTGTGGGATGTTATCTTCACGCCAGCAGGAAAGTAAAACTTGATGAATCTTACTAAGCAAGTCTCCATTAGCACACTTATAAATTTCAGCTGGTATGCTGTCATTTCCCAATGCATTATTTACAGGAATATTTATAGCTTGCTTCAGTTCTTCTAGTGTTGGTTCAGTGCTTAAATCCTCCATGATTCTAAACTGAGGTAATGTCGCAACTACAGTCTCAATGATCTTAGATGTTCTTGTTTATAAAATCCCGTGATGTTCAACCCAACGCTCAAGCTTTTGCTGCTTGTCTGTTAACATATTTCCTTGGAGATCCTTAAGTGGGGCTACTGCCCTTTTTACTGGACGAATACAGTGTTTGATACTTTCGTACATCTTTCGTACATCTCCCACGTCAGGCGCTCTTTGAATTTCATCGCAAAGGTTAAGCCAGTAACTCTGAGCACATTTCCTTGCTTCTGTTTGCATCCTACTACTCGCCGTCAAGTAAATTTTCAAGATTCCCAATACTTGGAGAGTTTTTGTATGCGGTCAATGCAGATCTCTTCTCCTCAACAAGTTGTAATAGCGTTTGTGAGTTTTCCTCGAACCAGTCAGCATTTTTCTTTACATTCTTACCAAAGGCCACATTATAAATTCCATCACCTAGACCACACCATGCCTCATTTGCTGATGTCAAATCTACGCTCAGTTTGTTAGTTTCATTACATGTTTTGCAATTTTGATAATCCTTTACGTTACCGACGTTTATACGAGAACGACCACGAGTTTTATTGCGATATATCTTTTTCACACATATTTTAACCTTGCAGCCAACCAAAGAATGGTCAGTGTCACATTCAGCACTCTGGTAAGATCTCGAGTGTAAAATTTCCTTTAGATGGGAACGTCTTGTCAGCACCAAGTCTAATTGGTGCCAATGCCCAGATCCTGGATGCTTCCAAGATGTTTTCCTTGATATTTTTCCCGCAAAGAAGGTTTTAGTGACACACAGATTTGGTTTGGACATAATTCCAACAATAGTTGTCCGTTATAGTTCATATTTCCGATGCCATGTTTCCCTAGTATGCCTGTTTGGCAAAACAAACTCCATGTTCGCGTTTCTGCCCTTGCGGTTTTCCATGCCAAAATATGGTGTAAGAGCTCTCCTTGATTGAACCGCTTTCTGGTATGCGGGTTTCAGATATATTCCAACAAGCAAGAAATTTGATTTCAGTTGATTCAGGATGTTTGTTTTTTGGATCATGGCTTTTATAGCCCACCTTTTCTAGGGCCACCCTCTGATTGAGGCAAGCAGGCCATCCCTAAACAGGGCTGCTTGAACATCTTGGTAGCTGCCTCAGGTTTCCTTCTACCCCATACGGAATCCTGCGACCATCACAACAAAACCTTCGATGTATATGCCTATGCACTGAGTATGGAAGATGGGGGCTGCCTTAGACCTTCCATCCTCCCTTTTGGCTTTCGTGACATTATCCAAAGGCCAGACAGGGTCTGGACGTTTAGTGTCACGTCAGCTGTGGCTTCTACCAGAAGGTACTAATATATTCAAGCCAACTGCCTATCGCCTCAGCATGGGCGTTTCTCATTAGGGTTTAGTCCCGTAGCCTTTCTTCAGCCAAGAGGTACCCAGAAGGCAGTGGGGGCATGGGTTTTTAGGCGCCCATAGCTCGCCTTTCTCTGGAGGCTGCAACTCTGTGGTATTTTATAGGGACCACCAAGCCACGAATGGTCCCACCACGTTGTACAAGTCCCTCCAGTCGGTTGCATTTTAACGTCATACCTAGGACACAAAGTAGTGAATTGAATTCCCACAAAAGGCTGTCTCGATACTCTCTCCGCAAGCAAGATGCCATCGGGCGAATAAGGGCAAGGACAGAAAAATTTCAATCCACCTTTTATCCTGACTGCTTATCTGAATGGAATAAGCTTGACCCAGAAATAACACTTGCTCCTTCAATTACAGCATTTAAGACAAGGCTAGTATCCAAAATTCGCCCCCTGAAAAAATCTGTCTTTCGGATACACGATCCAATAGGACTTTTGCATCTTACCCAACTTAGGGTTGGTCTAAGTAAGCTGAATCTTCACAAGTTCAAACACAATTTCAGAGATACAATTTACCCAATGTGCCCTACCAACGATGGATTTGAGAATACGGAGCACTTTTTGTTGCTTTGCCCCTCTTTTGAAGTACAACGTAGAGATCTTCTCACGTGAGGTCTACTACGACCACGTGGATATACCAATCTTTCAAACGAGTTGTTATTGCACATTTTATTGTATGGTGATAAAAACTTTCCTAATGATCTCAATAAGGATATACTGCTGTTAACACTCCGCTTTATCCATAAAACTGGTCGTTTTGATTAGAAATTTAATAACTCTGTAATAAGTCATGTGACCACCATGTCCCCACCTCTTAATACAAACGTTATCTATTTTTAAAAAGTAGTTTAATGTAGCTTTATGTCTTTACATTTTCTAAGGCCACGGGGCAGACATAGTTATTGCTCCTCGTGCGCCTGTTCTTGTAGTATTGTAAAGTAGCTTGTAAGTAGTGTATTAGTAACTATGTTGTAATATTTACTAAAAAAAAGTTCCCACAAATAAGAAGATCCAATGAAGAACAGTTAATTTTAAAAGAATGAAAGAATAATATTACGATAAGGATAAACATAGCGTACATGACGATGAAGTAGTGGAAGACTTTTATGATATTTTAGCAACATATTAAATGAGGATAAAACGAAATTTTAACTTATCATGGGCGACGTTTTGCCAAAAGTTGGACAGCAGGAATTAAACGAAAGCGATGACCTTTGAAAAGATGGTCTGGGTAAGAGAAATAAAGAATCTATTGCTCTTTGTGAAACTGCAAAATCGTAGTAGTTTAGCACCAAACTCTCAAATGTTGGTTTAAGAGAACCGTGACAACTGCTGGTACGAAAGGTTTTCCTAGCAAGTTTCCATAACATTAAGATTAGTGACCCAATTTGCTCTAAATGTCACAATAAAAACTGCATAAGCTAGCGTGACCTCACGAAGGAAATATTCAAATTAAATGTGCCCTAGTATATGCAAGATATTAGATGAAATTAACATCTTTCATCTACAACATACAAATTCACAGTAACAGAAGATAGACAAAGTAGACAGAGATAACATCTTACATTCCAACTTCTCTTCCAGAGTTCCTCTCGACGTCATTGACAAAGCTTCGATGAATTCTTCAAATTCTATCATCCCATCCTAAGGAAAACGAATGAATAAATAAATTACGTAAAATAAACATTTAAGCCAAATAAAAAAGCAGGATAACGCCAGACCAAACGATGACCTCATTCATAGATAACTGTTCTAAGGCAAAAACGTCACACCACGAATTGCTGCAGTTTGTTAACAGCGGTATTGATCTCAACTTTTGCAACAGCAAGCCAGGGGACAGCATATGTAGTAATGCACCTGGACAGGTGAAGCACCTCCTTGTCAAGCTAGGAGTCAGGAACGTCTCCAACTAAAGCGAGGGAGGTTCTGCGTTGGGAATACACTGTCAGCAAAACCCCATAAAGGGCAATGTCCATCAGTGACGTAGCGTCCAGGTATGCAAGGTATTCAGTGATTACCCTGGGATTTTAGCGAAAACTTATCGTTCAATTATGATATTATTTGTCTGGTAAATCATAATTTCGTAAAAACATAAATTTTAGCAAACCTGCTGCTATTCATTTTAAATTTAGTGCAATATTTTCCATTAATTTCTGTCATAGGTCAGCCATTAAAAATTTGTGTTTGTAAAGAGTTTCCTACTCACTCTTTCATTGCGAAGAAGAAGGCCTTTGCTGTTTTCATTTAATAGTCATCTACGTCACGAAATAAGCAGTCAATCCCTTCTGCCTTGATTTAACTAATCGGAGTGCAGAATTATCTTTAAAACATGCTCGACGTGGTAGTGAAACAAGGGGGAAATAAGCTGAAAATTTTCACTTTCCGGCCTCATAAACCAACAAATAGACCAAGGGTCTACATCGCCCCCATAATAGTCTTGAATATGAAAATACGCAAAGAAAATTTGCACGCTACATCACTGATGATCATAGCCGATACAAAATCTGGTTTCTGGATCAAGTTACATATCTCAAACCCAACATACTGGCATAGTTTGCAAGGCAAAGGAGACCCAAGAACTTCTGCCAATGGCAACAAGTGTCATGGTAACACAAGACGTTATTTAAGATGATTAGATAATTGTAACTGATGATGGAACTTGAAGTATCGAAACATGTCTTACAAAATGAAAAATTTCGGTCTATTTATCAAGTGTAGAACAAGTCTGCTTATTACAAGATCTTAAAGGTCCTTAAAGGGCCTTTAAGGCCAAAACTCCAACACTTTAGGTGCGAATTCACACGAAGTAACTAAACAATTTTGGCTGTCTGTTTCTTCTACCACGCATCGAATGCGACCAATGGTATTTCTCCTATCACCTTTAACACTACTTGTTCAATAAGCTCCAAAGATAGGAAAAAGGCCAAAGATGCATTGCATATCATAAGGCACAACCTTGACACAGTCAAGGCACTGTGATGTCTTTGTTTGTCACGCATGAATGGATGACGTGGACTACACTATACCCAGACCCCTCTACTAACCATCCAACGCACACGCAGTGGTTCAGTTGGTAATTCCTCTGACTCGTCGACTAGAAAGTACAAATGGTTGCATACATGTTACCTATCTTCATATAGCGGTCTTATCATCTATATATAATCACCATAAACCCAATTTAGATATATCCACTATATATCTCAAAACTAAGGCTCTGTTTCAGTCGGTTTTGGGCAAAGAGTAAAACTTACACTCCCATTCGATTTCATTGAAAACTATGATAATTCCGTCACATACATTTATGGCAGGACTTTCTCATTGACTAGGATTTCAAACATAATTAAAATAAGCTTACAAGGTAGAGAATATATTGTAAGAATAGACGTACCTACCCTACATATACAGCAGACTTTTATATATCCCTCCCTCTCTCAAAAAGTAACAAACAAACCCCAAATAAACAACAAGAGAAGTAAAGCAGTCAAATTAAGCGCAATTTTAAATCGGACAGTAGCTTCTCGCAGCAGCTGCCATCCATATATGGAACAGAAAAATTATCGACCTTTGATTTCTGATCATATATTATATTAACATGGGCATGTCAATTTCCATTTCATTACTACTATAATGTAATTTCATGATCGGAAGCTTTTCATACCAGTATTATCAAACGAGCGTAGTATTTCTACTGTAATTATTCCATCAGTTAACAAATGAGACATAGGAAGCCATGTATATTAAAGGGGAAGCCAGCTGACGACAGTTATGAAGAAAATGGACAAAACTGAGTTCCTTTGCAAAAACCTGCTGTCATATAAAAATAAACTGACTGCCATGTCAAATGTTTTAACAAGAGAAGACCCAGGAGGTCTCAGGACTTGGAGTCTAATCGACTACAGCCTAGTGTGGCATCTTTTGCACACAACAATACATTGTAGATTGAGTACGTCCAACAAATATCCTACAACATACAGCTGGTAAGTAAAGCTCACAAAATTACGAAAAATTAACATGGAAAGAAAAACATTAGAAATAACTGATACAATAACAGTAAAAAAAAAAAGAATCATTCATAATAGGCTCACTACATGGACTGCAGTCAAGTACGAATAAATACAATATCATAATACAGAGCTAAGTATAGTGATACACTTGTATTTAAAGCAGATGTAAATTATCCATTCCTTTAAAAAGTTTCTTAATTACATACTCCACAAAAAAGTGTTTTAAAGAACGCAAAATTTTCGTTCTTTACTTCTAACTTTCTTCCAAATAGGCAGGCAGTTTACAAAAAATACAATACATGCTCGATTATACGAACGGCCCGAGCGTAAATGCGTAATGAACCATTCTGATAAGCCGAAAATTCGGATAAACGAAGATGATATATTTGTCTTTAAAAAATGACATTTTTTGGTCACACATTGCATTGAAAGAACAAACTATCAGAAAGGTAATTTGTGTTGATCAGAGTGACTCACAAATGAAACAAACCATATAAAATATTCTTTTACATTTGTATTCTACTCATAAACTATTCAATAAAAGGTGCCCAATATAAGGGTAAAACTCGGTAAAGAATATTACAAATGCCGATGAGGATAGAAGCCTGTTGAAAGCAACAGTGAGGAATGTACAAGCAGTTCTTTGGAGTTAGCATGCGCAAGACCTATTAGGTTGGTTTGAGTACCCGAAAGGGTTCGCCTAGAGGCTCCGGGATCAAACAAAACCATCGTATGTCTACCTAGGGGCAGACCCACTTTTGAGGAGCACACCGACATTTCTTCAGGTTACAAAGTACAAAATAAGAAACAAAAGGCAATTCCTTTCTGTAGGAAGGGCAAGGCTTTGAGGTCGTAACTTCACCAGTGGCCCATTTTCTTAAACAAATCTGTAGAGTTACATCTATTATATTCTACTCGCCATTCACCTACGAAAATGATGCGATAATGACTTGATTATTCAAAGCCAAGTGTAAAGGACCTACAAAATGCGATAAAAATAATTCTTTAGGAAAGAAAATATAGTAAGACAGCTCACATATACAGTGAAATAATCATTCACAGATGACATCTGGAAATGACAAAATACTAACCTTGTTTTGATCGAAAATGTTAAACAGATACTGAGATAATCTTTTAGCATCCCCATTGGGAAAAAGTTGCCTATAAATATTTTCAAATTCCTGTAGAAAAGAAAACTATATCACAAACATAGTTTTTAATTAGTCACTTTATCAAAGCTGTAAATTATTCAGGCGTCAGAGAATTAATAACCTGAACAGACAAATATTTTGCATATGAGTATTTATACTCTTTACAAATCGTTAATTAAATTTTTCCATACAGCATACGTCAAACCTTAAACCGTAAGTCAGAAAATACAATAGTCATAACCAGCATTTCGTTAAAAGCAATAATACGCAAACGTTTGCGAGTGCCAAGAAGGAACACGTAAATAGACATAACAAGTAAAAACGTTACCAGTTAACTTTCATACTCATCACCAGGGACACTAAAAAGTTCTGTAGTCATTACCACTTCATGGTACACATTGGTAAATAGCCGAAAATTGGACTAAAGTAAGGCAAAAATTGGTGCAGCCTCAGCCTTACCAGCCACACCGTCCCTGTGGTACATGATAAAGTCTGAGAAGAACAAGCATGGTCCTCACTTTTAGATTTCTAGGTTTATATTTGATAGGAAAATTTGCACTTTCCATTAACGTTTCATGCCACAAAAACATGTATTATATTTCAAATACTCCAAGAAGTTAAAGTTTTTTCCTAACATTACCAAAAGTTGTGCACGTATTATTATTATTTATTATATATCATTTAATGGAATGAATAATCAAAAAATACATTCTACGGATATGAAATAAAAAGAAGATAATGAAAATAAAGAGCATGACAAACTATGAGAATTAGTGGACAAATCAGAAACCTGACGTATAGCGCGGAGTCCATCTCCGTTTCCTTATCCTTTGGGCCACACAGCTGTGCAATTACAGTGAATGCTACAGTAGGGGGCTGGCCCACTGTTAGCACTGTGTGTTTAACTGCCATAATCTATCTCGTAAGTGCTAACTTCTGAGCAGGGAAGCATGATGTACAATTTTCTACGGTCTTTGGCATGACCCGTTCGTGGATTTCAACGCATAATCTTCCGTTCGAAAAGCGAGCACTCTACGACTATGCCATTGCAGCGGCTACACTAGGGAAGTACAGATTATCGGCCGCCAAATTATTGGTATCGGCAGTTTGTTTGAAAATATCGGCCGATTTCGCATTCACACGAAAACAATGGTTCATAGTACAAATTAGCCACTTACAAGTACTCTCAATCACAAGTACATTTTTCATTGTGTCAATAATATGTATAAATACAAAAACAGATATTGAGTACATTCAGTCACTAAATATTGAAAATACGACAGCTCAGCGTTTGATGAAAGCAAGTCCTTATATCTTCTCGGGTTTCAATCGACTACATAAATTTGTCGTTACCTTTCCAGCTGTACTAAACACCTGTTCACTAGCAACGCTAGTCGGAAGAGGTGCAAACATTTTTCTATCGAATTTGTCGAGTCGAGGAAATCACTCCTTGTTATTTTTCCACCATACATATACGTTTTCGTGTCGTCCAACAAGCGCTTCATTAATGTAGGCCCTACATTCGTTATCGAAACTCTCAGCAGTTCCTTTTGACATGGTTGGAGCGCTAAGATTGTCTATGCATTGCCACAGACTGCAGCTCTGAGCAGGTCTAGGAACTTTCGATAGCTGGACTTACATACGTACATTGCACGTTGAGATTTGCTTGTGAGAAAACAGGAAAGTGCAAAGCCTCTAATAAGCGGTAATCGGCCGATTTATCGGCCAGAGCAGTATCGGTGCATCCCTAGTACATACGTGTATAAATTACTCAACAGCCAGCATTATCTAATAGTGTATAAAATTGTAATTATGATTAATTATGACTCACACATGCACTACCCTTGTGCGTTTCGGTATTATGTTCTTGAGAGTCTTCTCATCTGAGTTTTGTGTTATATATTATATTAGTGTTTCGGCTTAAGTCCTCGCCAGTGTCAGATATATGCATTATCTCGTCACTAAATGTCCTGTAATATATCAAGAGCTTAGCATTAACACAGTAGCTGCAATAAGTGGAAGCCGAGGAGCCACGCAACCCAAATGTCCTCTACCAAACTTTTGTGTAGGGACGGCACATAGAGTTGGGTGCTTGCGTTTGAATCTAAGACCTAAAACCGATGTAACCCGACACAAAGGTAAGTTACTACTGGCAATTGTGACACTCTGCTCTAGTGAAAACGACGTTACTCTCCGTCATTAATACGAAATCGATCATTGGACAGAAATGGTAACACTCTCAAACAGCACTCACGTCCAAGCACGTTCTTTACCCTTGGCACACGTATGAAGTACGCTTGATATAAGGTATGTTAAGTCAACTCAATTTACCAGAACGATGGGCTATTCATTGCATAGGATCGCTGTATATTGTATAGTCGTCATATCTCACAATGAAAAGTACATGTGTAGGTTATAAGTAAAGCCCCTTGTCCTACTAGAAAGGCGCAAATCAGTTAATAATTGCACAAGACTTCACAGCAGTGATTCAGCAACTATATCTTAACAGATCGAGAGAACCTTGAGCGTAATGATCAGGATAAAATGTCATCTTAACTGAGCATCAATCCCTTACAATAAACATTGTTGGCTGCTTATCGCTTGGACTCTATTCATAGAGCTGACATTAAGAATTCATGACCTCAAACAGAGTAACAATTGCAAAACTATGGGGGACCAAAAAATTAACTTTAGTCTAGGTCAAACGTCCTCGGCACTGGAGTCCACTGCATCTTAATTGGGAAATTAAGTTGCATTTGCGCAGAGAAGAGGTAACTGCGATGCCTTGTAAGCAGGAGTTTCCACAACAGCCATATAATTTTATGAATTATCGATATTACGAAGTATTTTACAACAGCTGCAAGCCAAAATGTTTAAGAATTGCTTTTATGTGTAATCTGAGAAAAACTGAATTTTGGTAGCAACCAGAAACTAGTTTTTTCAAGATACACCTGTCATACTATGAGTGTGTAAAGATTACAAATCGATGACTGCAGTTGATCTTAGTTGACAATTTCTAGTCCACTTTTTATACCATTTTGTATGTTTTCACGATCGCATACCCAAATTAAGGTACCAGTGTTGCCCTTCGATACCACAGTGTATTTCATGAAATAATTTGATAAGTAGGCACTCATAGAACACTACTACAACTAGTAGCCACATTCTCCAATCGTAAATTAAAACATTTAGCAGAAACATCCACTTCAGTCACTCGGGATTGATTACTTCTGCGTATTAACTGGTACTTTGAGAATTAATTAATCTCAGTGCATAGTCACTAACACCAACGACGGTAACGTGATCTAAAGATACACAGTATTGAACAGTATTTATCCGCATATAAAGTTTGTTATACTTAAGTCTACTATTAAAACTCCCGATACGTTAAATAAATAATGTCAACAATATCTAATTACAAATAAAATTGATGAGCCAGCTATTTCCAGTAATTACACATTATATTCAATACCTATTAGGTAGTTGCATGAATAACTCCTTCTATGTTATCCTATTTAGAAAGGACTACTATTAAAGGTTTAAATTATTATTCAACAGATTAAATAGTTACACAAGTCTTACACTGTCTTTCAATGATTTGATCATACTACATTTTATGTCCCAGCTTGGATATAGCAGCTTGTGTGCGACAAGGATCCATGTCACTTCATGCTTTGTTTAATAATGCTATAAAACAGGTACGCAAGACAATATAGTTCAAGCTCAGAGAAACTCAAAATCTAATACAATGTGACCAATGTTTAAGGTAGAAAATAAAATTTACAACAAAGCGTTCTACGACAGTCTGCTTGATCAAACGTACCTCTTTGTCTATCACTCCGTTAGGAAATTCCTTTAAAAAACGTTTGTACCTGAGAAGAAAGTAAAAGCAAAGTACCAGGCTGAAAGTGGTAGTTGCAAGAGTAATCATATTAGCGATACATGTATATATATATATAAAACATTTTTCAATGAAATAAACAGACTTTCATTTAACGTTTCGGCCTACATATTTCAGTATAAATTGAGTTCTGACGCAGATTTAAGTCAAAACGCTAAAAACAATCTGTTTAATAAATATATATATATACATATATATATATTGCGTATACAAATAGTTAGTATTAAACTATTGATTGGCATTGGTTCTATATTGCTAGGGGCAAAATCTATGATGTACAGAGTATTTATGTCTTTGCGTGATTACTGGTTCTTTTTATCTAATAACAAATCATGTTTTTCAGCTGTCAAACAACAGACTGCAGGAGCCATTTTGTATCCTCTGTAGCAAAATATAAAATCGGTAGGTCACTACTGACAAAATTCAACCATTCATTTTCAGTAAATATTTTATAAGATGTGCTTCTTATGTTCACTGTGTGGTTGCATGTCAGAGTCATGGGGTGTTTGAAATGGCGTCTCGTGGTACCCCATATCAAATGGCTCTATATTGTCTAATGTGAATACCTATCGTAAATCCTCGAATTAGTCTAATCAGTAATCCTTAAATTTTGGTGAGGGGCTTATTTAAAGAGGAAGCTTACAGGAGGCAGATTACTCAAATTTATTACAAACTTCAGCTACACTGTAAATTTTTATCAGTTTTTGTCTGCTTACTTGATGGAACTAAGACAGTGGGCTGCATTGCTTCTGGCATCATACTATCCTCATCCATTAAACTTGAAAATGCTTTGATAGCAAACTTTTGCTCTGCCTGTAGTAAATTGCCAGCCCCTTCCTTACATTGCCATGGACAAAGGTAGTTACAAACGACTTGACTTAAAATGTTGCTAGGAAAACATGGTGTCAAATTGAGGCAAAGGATCAAGACTATCCCTTATGGATCTGTCCGATGAGCCAACAATTTCAGCATGATAATGAACTTCCATGGGGCTGGTATAGAACCATATACACAATTGGAAACTTCAGCACTCTTTTCTAGAAGACAACGATCTATTTATGAACTTTGACTTTCATGCATGCAACAGAATGTGTGGTGAATATCAAGAAATTTTACATAAATGTTAATGCAAAGAGGACTGGGATCAAACTAACATAGTAACAACCAATGAGTAGAGGCACAGAAGGTCAATACGAAAGACAAAACAGATGAATAGAAAATCGGCATAAACAAAGAAAGAAGATTTTGGTAAAAGAAAACATACTTAAGACTAAAAAAGATTTAAAAATGAAAAAAGAAAGATTTAAAAATGAAAAAAGTGGATACGAGTGTCTGTGAAATTGAAAATCTAAGTTAACTTCGTACTGGTTCCAAAAGTGAAGATAAGCCATTCCTCAATCGTGAATCTATGGTAGTAGTCTCTAGTGTTGTGATGGACAACACTCGAGCTTGGTGGTAATTTTCTGATTGTTTAGGACCAAATTAGAAACTACAAGAGCATCAAAGTAGTGACGTAAGTCTCCTAGGTGGGCAGAAAATAAGTAGTTTGGGTCATCTATGTACAAAAGATCATACTTAGTGCTCTTAAAGATGATCCCTAACTTTTTTGTGGTACATCGGTAATCAAGTTGAATTTTGTGACCTGTGATAGACAGTGTTGCATACATAAATAAACATGTTTTGTATCATGGTCTATGGCAGGGCATGTGGCAGTATCGCTTGTAATGCGAAGGCGGTGTCGTTCTAAATGGTGTTGTAGATGAGGTTATCCTGTAGCTTATTTTCACGTCTGTAGGATAGTAACGATGATTCGGGAAAGACAGGTCACCAACTTCAACAACATCATATTCAATCTGGTGACCAGCAAAGCCCGACAGACATGATTCATTTACCTGGAGTTGAAACAAGTCAAAAGCAGTCCCCGGGATTGCACTGGACAGCCTAAGAACAAAAACTTCTGTGTACCTGGTTATACGAAAAGCAGCATTGCAAGGAGTAATCCCTGCAACAAATGCCCAATGGCTTACTCACTAATTCACTTAACACTAGGCATTTCATTTACCACTTGCTAATTGTCGTTACTGAAACAAAGCATACCTGTATGGTCAATATGGTCTACATTTATTCACTCATAGGTTAGCAAGTATAATAGGAAAACTAATAAAAGAAAATCTAAGCTTACTAAAGCCAATCACACAATCCTGGGGTCTATATAAGCATTAGTAATCTTGAACAATCTTTATGTGGTACAAAACTTGATATATAAAAATTGATCATCCTTCCAGTTAAGTTTGTAGATGGCTATTCTCTTGGGAGGAATTGAAAAAGGTTGCCAGACACCTAAACTTTACTTTCTGACAATTTGTATTTTGAAGAGTGTCAGACGAAAAATAGCTTTTAAGTATATTTTCAGCGCAATGTTCCAAGTTTTTAAGGCCATTAGCAATCAGCATATCTTCTCCTGGGGAAGACAGCGGAGCACATCAAGATTTTAAGTTAAAAGTGACGAAGCCAACCTAAACATCATAAGGTGAAGTTATATGAGTATTACTAACAAGTTATAACTTACCATTGCTGAATCTCTTTTCCAGTAACTGAAGAAGGGAAAATATTTGTGAAGTGCTATATTGTATACTTATATTGTATTTTAAACAAATCACCTTGATTGTATGAACCTCTTAAACTAAGCGCAGAGAAATAATTATGCAGATAACCATATTCCCTAACATCATTACACTATTCATTAAGAGTCTGCTTTGTACTTTGGAAAACATTTTGCAACTTTACCACCTCTTGAAGAAGATAATGATCCATCTCTACAATTTTGCACTACTAGGCCTCAGTCATGCGACTGAGTGAAGAATAAGTACTACGGCCTTGTAGATAAAAAAATTCACGGATGGATCATTATCTTGTTCAAAAAGGGCAGTAAAGTTAAGAAAAATTTTTTACTTTATAGTTCTATACTGAGGTGTACTTTGCAGCCACCTCATTGATATAGTCACCTCACTAATAGCCACAAATTCTCTCCTTTTCAACCCCTATTAGTGAATCTCCTGTTAATGTGATCTCTGGTCAATGCAGCCTATGGCGAGGTTTTGAAATCCCAAACAGTATGATTTTTTATAATGGCAGCCAGGTAGTGAAGTTAAAATTTCGAAAACAATTATTTCTGTTACTTTTAAATTACAATTAATGCATTTACTTTTCAATCAAACAACAGCTTTAACTCAAAGCCCAGGTTGTTACTGAGTTGTATGAGAAGGCGCTCTTAGGCATGTCAGTCTTTGTCATCTGGATTAAAAAGGAGCAATGATACGATCAATACCATTTTAAGGCTCAAAGCAATCGGCTGGAATGCAGAACAGACCAATTAAAAATCACCAACATATAACAAAATCATGAACATAACTAAATGATATATAAAACCTTCAAGTTCAGAACTTTTGAATCTCAGTAAATATTGATTGTGAACTGCTATAATGTATTTTACTGCTTTTTGGCCTTCTGAGACAATTTAACATACTTTGAACTTTTAACAAACTTTTTGGTTTGCTTCCAGATGTTGCTAAGGGTCTACTTTTTGAACATACTTTAAATTACCTATCGTAGAATCAAGAACTTGATATACCTTTTTAATACGGCCACCACAATAATAAAGTTAACGTTTGTTCAGCAGTTAGTGACCACAGTATGTGTAATGGTCTAAATACACAAATCAACAGAACGTTTACAAAATTCAATTGTTGTGTCACCTACACCATTTCATTCATATTGAGCTTTGGCATTCTACCTAGCTTTAACTGACAAGCTATGAAATAACATTTCCTTTCATGAAATACTAATGGCTAAAAATTGTTATAATATTTATAGCAGAACGTCAAATACTTACAATACGTGGTTGCCTTTAGTTTTTGAAAAAGCTGCTGCTTTTCTTTAGACCGACTGCTACCACTGCCCATTTTACTTATCCATTACACCTATAAAATACGACAAAACAATAATCACTTGACAATAATGACCAAAAAACTATTTCTTTTTCATCACATACTACATCATTATAATAGCAAAATTAAAAAAACGATATAAAAACCCCACTAAACACAATAAATAAATCACAATAGCATACAGTGCTGCTATCATACAACAACGGGGTTTTTTTACACTAAACTTCGAAAACTTGGCCCAAGGGTCTAAGATGTTTTTACTGCAAAATGCTTAGAAGAAATTGTGAAATAAAACAGTAACCAGTCACGTCACTGTTCAGTTGACCTTTCGTGTTTCATTTGGGGGGCACCAAACAAATGGCTTTAGCAGAATTGTGATAATGATTCATGTAAGGCAGGTGTGTTCCTGCAAGTCTTAAAAAATGTATAACAAATCGCAGTGAATAAAGTATTAAGATCAAATAAACCATAATCACATGAGCACTAAACACACAAAAAGCAAACTTCTTGTACATTGTCTACACAGTACATTTCTGCCTTCTAAACAAAAATGTAAAAGATTGTGCAATACAGACTTAGTCCATTAACAAAAATTACGTATCGGTCATGCATTTCAAGTTGTCTCTTCAACACTTTAACAATTTCCTAACAAACTTAAACATTCCACTTTCATATAGCACTCTTATTATCAGTCCTGAATTTGAGTAGGTGTTCAATAGATCAAGAATTTGAGTAGGTGTTCAATAGATCGCCCTCCTCATTGGTGTCAGGCAGTCAATTTCTACAATACATAAAACTAGTTCACAAATGTTTTGAAACATATGTAAAAAGAAAATACATATGTTTGGATGAAAAAAATATGGTTTAAAAAACAGGAAAATAAGATTTAATGGAAGCTAATGGAATATTATACTACTGTTTTTCATCACAGGAAAATCACTAGATGGAATATTAAGGTGGATGGTTTCTTTAGCAACTAGACAAAGAGGTGAGTGATATATCGCCTGCCTCGGGTGATCAAGGAGGGCCCAGAAGCACATGCAGGCCTCACACAGCCAGGCCTATTCTTATCAGTGTCTCCACTTTACATCTGCCATATTATAGCTTTCTTTTCAAGATGCCTTTGCCTGTTAGTTCACTGTTCCAGGTTTATGCTTAATGTATAAATGATGCTCTAAAGCAAGTGTTTCAGCCATTGTCACACATGTGTACTACATCAACCGCTACAATTCAACTAATTTCAGTCATATTCTTATAACACTCTTCACAAAGGAATCCTGTGCCACTAACTGCCTACCTAATGATTAGTCGTGGAAGTCTGCCAAATACTTATCCAAATGCAAAAAACAAACTACTTTTGTTCCTTCTCAGCATGATCTATTTACTGATGTATAATGCACCCATTGTCCTATTCCTAGTGTGTAGCCTCATTGCATTTAATCAATACTGATGATGTTATGGAATTTTCATTCCAGCGTTTCGTTGGAGTGCACAGAGACATCAAAAACAGCTGTTAAACTGTGTTCAAAACTGTACTGAGTACATTTTACAGAATAACACCCTTTTAACCAGTGGCAGTTTTAGGGGGCAGAGGGGCCATGGCCCCAGGCCTCATGCTTTTGGTAACCCAGAAGGGGCCCCACACCCAAGAAAAAACTGAAAAGAAATCACAGGAAAGCATTTGAATACACCCTGTGCTTTTTATTTACATATGGTTTTCCTTAAAAATTAAAATATTTCAAGCACATTTCTAAGAAAACTGACACTTCTTAATCAGTGTCTATATTTGCTAAATCTAAGGACAACACGGTCTTCGTTTCCACATCCTGCCACTTTCTTAAGGCAACACAACATAATGGGGACATCCTGACACTTACAGTTTAAAGGCTACAAATGATGAATCATGAGCTCATCACCTGTTAGTAACAAGTGAGGAGCTAATGATTCATCATGTGTTGCCTTCAAACTGTAAGTGTGAGGAACTCAGAGGCTCGTTTTAGGCACTAGTGGGTATTTGTGATTAAATAATATATTAAATTTTGAAAATGAAAAGGAGCGGTCCAACAAGCCACGACAGAGATCAAGGCCACACATACAAATCTAGTAGTGAAAAGAGAAAATTGAAATATGCCAAGAATGAAATGTTGAGGAAGCACCCAAAAATTACAACATTTCTTAAATGCCATACTGGTGAAGTTACGATGATACAACAAGTGGTGGAAGAAAAAACTGTTGAAGAAGTGGAAGTGTGCACCAGTTTAGAGGAAGAGAATAACCTCGAAGAAAAGTAATATTCTTGACACTTCCTTAAAGAAAACACAACACAACATTCACGTTTTTTGAATAAGAAACTGGTTTATAAGAAACCTAGTACTAGACACCATAAAATTCAAGAAACTTTTAGAACTACAGAGATAGAGAGAGATGGAAAGAGAGTTAAGATAGTGTACAAAATTTTTGTGTCAGCTTTCACAGCTTTGGAACAATGAAAAGCTAAAACAAAACCGTATCTTTTTGAAAGCATAGTGAAGACTATATAGAATTAACCGACTTTAACATTGTGGTCAATTTAAACACAGCCGTTTCTCTCCTGGAATCATTGTGAGTGTACGTCAAAAGTTCAATGAGGGATATCAAACTTTTAAAGATCATGCGAAAGAAAGAACTGGAAAGCAAGCCTACACTAAGGATCATAGCCGAAAGAAATGGCGCAGATGCTTTCATGACAGGATGAACACGCTGCACTTGATGAGCTTCCATTGGGAGAATCTTATAGGATCAATGCTGATTATCAACTCGCTGATTCCCATGCTCTCCAAAAGAATTGCAGTTTATTCAGACCTCAGTGAGAGGTTCAGCTTTTTTGTGAAGATTGGTCTTGAATTTGCGATAATGATCTATGTTCCCCAGCCAACAATTTAGTTAAAAGTTACCCCGAGGACTTGGAGCCTGAATTAGAGAAGGAATTAGTGCATTTCAATGCATTTTAAAAAGTCTACAAAAGGGAGGAGCTCTTTCCAATGCCAAGATCAGTGAAAATGACATGTTACTTTTAATTGCTGATAATTCCGTTCATGAATTATTTGCCAATGTTTCTATTGCACTAAAAATATACCTGTGTATGTTCGTCACCAATTGCAAAGGAGAGTGTTCATTTTCAAAGCTCAAGTTAATACTGAATTATGTGAGAAACTCAATGGGGCAGAGGAAGTTGGCATCTTTGTCCATTCTGTCAATAAAAAGCCAGCTGTTGAGAGGCAATGATTTCTCCCTTGTAATAGACAGTTTTCCAGAAGAAAAAGCAAGGAGCAAATGCCTTTGAATTTAGCATTAAAACTCTTCTAACAGTAACTTATTTCATCATTATTTTCTATTCTGTAAATAGCTCTTATCAGTATGAAACAGTCTCTTTGTAAAATGAATTGATTTCAAAGCAAAAATCTGTAGAAAAAATGGTAATCAATTTGCTTTTATTAGGTGACCTCGAGGCATGACAATTTCAACGAAAAAGAACTTGAAGAATACTCCTGGTTGACAGAAAATTTTCAAACAAGGGCCCCGCAGATGATTTTGGCTCCGGGCCTCACAGTTCCTAAAACCACCACTGCTTTTAACAAATAACTATAGGGAGAGAAAGTATACCGGGATTTACGTAAGTATTACTAATCACTTACTGTTTACGGTGATTTCTTCATCGTCTACACTACTACAATATTGCATCAATATAGAGTCCAATACTTATGTTAGGAGCATCTTATTTCTAATACTCCCACTTGACGTTTAAGAAACGAAAAAAACAATAACTGCCAATCCATGTTTCCTCTAGGCTTTGAACACTGATTTCTGGGCTGAGTGTTTCAAATTATGTTTTGTCTAAGGGTTTTGTCATTATATCAGCCAGTTGTTCCTTACTCGGGCAATAGTTCAAAACTAATTGACCTTCCTCGACTGCATTTCTCAAGAAATAATGGCGAATATCTATATGTTTCATTCGTCAATGAAACTTGTGATTTTTCGAGACTTCAATGGCAATTTGGTTACCCTCTAATATGATAGGCACTTCGTCTTGCCTGAATCCCATCTCTTCAAGCAAATATCTAAGGTAGATCAATCCCTCAGCTTGAAGAAATGCAGCAAAATACTCTGCTTCATTTGTTGACAAGGAGACTATAGCCTGTTTTCACTGACCCAACTGACTGGTCCACCACAAAGTTGAAACAGATATCCACTTTGTGATTTACAACTATCAGCATCTCCTGCCCAGTTAGCATCAGTGTATCCATGTACAGCCATCTTTTACTCTGCCTTACTGTTAAATAATAGTCCAAGCTTCACTGTACACTTAAAATATCAACAAAATGGCTTGGCTGCCTTCCACTGGTCTTGGCTAAGATTTGAACTAAACTGGTTAACAATCCCTATAAGTCAGGCCAAGTGCCACAAACAAGATATGTGAGGCATCCAATCAGTGTCTTATACTCATGCTGATCTACTGCACAATCTTCATTCTTCACAAGCCATACACTGGTCTCTACTGGGGTTCCAACTGACTTACAGTCTTTCATACCAAATCTCTCTAAAACCTCCTTTGAATAATTTTCTTGTGACAGCCATAACAATTTCTCCTTTCGTTTTCTTGTACTAGTCATTCCCAGGATGTAGTGAGCTTCTCCCAAGTCATGCATTACAAATGCCTCTGCTAGATTTTGATTCTCTTTCTCTAAAACATTGCTGTCATTGGATGCCAATAATAAATCATCCACATAAACCACAAGTAAGACTACTCTTTTGCTATTCTGCTTCACATGCACGCAGCAATCACTCTCACAATGTCTGTAGCCAGCTTCATCTATGTACTCATTTAACCTAATAAACCAACACATTGCCTCCTCCTGCTTTAGCCCATATAGACCCTTCTTCAGTCTGTAGACCAGATCATCACTACCTTTCTTCTCAAACCCTGCAAGCCGCTCCATGTAAACCTCAGCATCAACGTAGCCATTCAAAAATGATGTCTGAACATCCATCTGGTGGAGCTCTAAACACAATTGATTAGGAACAGCCATCAACATTTTAAGACATTTATGGCTCATGACCGGTGAAAATATCATATGGTAGTCCACACCAAACTCCTGGCTAAATCCTCTTGCCACTAACTTGGCCTTATATCTCCAAATGGATCCTTCTGCAAACCTCCTGACTTTAAAAACCCATTTATTATTCACAAACTCTTGGTCTTGAGGCCTCTTTACTAACTCAAACACTCCATTTTTAATCAGAGAATTATACTCCTCATTGCCTCTTTCCATTTCTCTGACTCTGGTAAGTTACGTGCTTCCTTTAGTCTCATGGGGTCTATTCCCTGTGTGAATCATGCTGTATTCAAACCCTTGAAGGTACCAGTAGTCATCTTTTAGTGTCAACTCCTTTGTGGCCATTCCAGTCTAATTTGAACTACTTCAGGTTCTCGGGCTTGCTCTACTGCTTCAGCCTCATGTAAATTAGATTCTACTGTTTCTTTAAATCCTTCCTCTGCCTCCTCAGTAGAATAACTCACTATGACTTGCTTCTCTCGCATTGGCACTTGGGTATTTCTGCTCCAGTCTGGAGTTTTTCTCCCACTGAACTCAGTTTCATTGAATTTCACATCCCTACTTACTACAATCCTGGCTTTATTCATACCCTAGAGACAGTAAGCTTTCCTGTCCTTTTCATATCCAGGAAAGATCAACTTGTTGCTGGGAATCTGAGCATATGCATCACAACCAAATACCTTTAGAAATGATACAGTTGGCTTCCTATTCCACATTGCCTCATACGGTGTCTTCCCAGACTTTAGTGGGGTCGATTTTTCACAAAACAAGCTGCATTTACAGCCTCAGCCCAGAACCTCTTTCTTAGTCCAGCATCCTCAAGCAGGCAAGTAGCTGACTCCTGTACAGTCCTGTTGACTCTCTCTGCCACACCATTCTACTCTGGCGTGTATAGTCCTGTCAACTGATTCTGTATGCCTTCTCTCTTAAGTTCTTTGAGCTTTAATTTACACATTCCTTCCCATTGTCATTACTGAGTGTATGGAGAGGCTTCCTTGTTGCTCTCTCCATTTCTGCAGCATACTCCTTAAAGCATTTCAAAGCTTTACTTTTCTGTTTTAAAAAGAAGACACTAGTAAAACAGGACATATCATCAGTAAAAGTCAATACATATTCTGATCCTCCCCATTAATTGACAGATACTGGACCACACAGATCACTGTTAACAAACTCTACGACTTCATTAGCTCCAGGACTTAATTATTTCTTTGTTTCATGTCCTGGCACAACAACAAAAACCAAATGTCATGAGCTATTCACCGATGACACTGATTCCAGTGATACGTCAGACATTGGAATCAGTGATTGAGCAAACAAAACGCACAATCTCACAGAAAACAGTCTTAGTCAGTTCAATCACACTCTCCGGCCAAGATGTTAGGCGAATAATTAAGCTCAGCTCTTCACAACTTGAATATATGAACACTCCATGAACGTCTATATCATCACATGACTACTCGTCTGTGTAAGATGAGGCTACGTTTCCCAACTTTGGAACAATATGCTGTCCATAGCAACTCCTTTCTGATAACAACTGTTTGTTAGCATTACTGTGGACAGAAAACTATCATGGGTTTTAATAACAAATATAGGAAGTATTTGCGCTGCGTTGCGTGGTGACTCAACGTGACGAGAGGACACGTTCAATAATACAGTGTATAATATAAGCCCTTTTTACTTTTATAATATAAGCCTGAAATAGATAAACTACACTTAAAACCAAAAGTTCACAAAATCATATCACGGACGGTATTAGTGAATGGTCAATACGATAAAATAACAACGGGAGTCTTATAGGGAAGGTTTTTTTCAAAACTTAATGTCGATACATCTGCTTTAAAGTCGTAATTCCTTTATAACTTTGTACCGAGATAGCTCACTGAATTAAGTTCCAGATGGCAATCAAATGATTGTTGTTTTCCTTGGCTTGGAAGCTATTACGAAGTATCCACGATTTCATATGTTACAGTTATTTCAAATGATGTTTAACAAGCAAAATAACAACAAATTGTTGGGTTTAATTGATTTCACTCACCTTACATTGCGACCGGTAGGACGTTACTATCAAGTGTTTGTTGACTTATCTACCATATTGAATTAAGAATAATCATCCACAGGGGGCCTGTCAAATAATTTGAACAAATCATTTGCAGCCTGTTTCCTTCTGTCAAAAGTAAAGATTGGCTCCTGATGAGCAAAGACAATTAGCAAACCAAAATTAGTGCATTCCTTGAAAACTCCTACAATTATGTAAACAATGCAGACGATTTACGTCTGATAAACAAGGGAACGTTTACAAAGCGAAAAGTATGTTGACCTATGTAAACATAATACTTCAATTTTGATGTCTTAGCCAAAATAGATTTCGTCTTAGTGACGCAGGTAGTTTGGTTAGAAATTCTTTATGTACGCAATACTGGAGACCATCCTTGAATGCATGAGGTAAAAAATGTCTCTCTGTATAACTGACGGCAAAGTCGGCCCTACTGCTAATATAAGCATTACATCTAACCAATCACAAAAGAGCGTTGGTGTGTTGTGGTTAAACGCTATCCAGCCATCCAATTTGTCCACGTGTAAGTCTCCCTTTATATTTTCATTAACAGAAGAAAAACAAGTCTCAGTTTGTTTTTCTAAGTTAATCAACATACTCGAAGAATACGAAATGCGTGCACGGGAAACATGAATCTGATTCCTTAATGCCTCGACAATAGGCCTACTTTTTGGTGTTCGTTGCATGTCTATACTGAAACTTGTTCCGTTGCAGTAATCAAATTTTCAAAGATCCCATTTTATTTCCTTGCCCGGATTATAGTACTCAGACTTTTGCGAAGATCTGGATCAATCCTATAGAATTTACTTATTCTGAATTTTCAACTAATAACCCAAACCATTCATTTTGAAGCTATTTGCGCATGTGGATAGATGGATGGATGGATGGATACACAGACAGACAGACAGATAGATAGATAGATAGATAGATAGATAGATAGATAGATAGATAGATAGATAGATAGATAGA
>JANTCA010019484.1:4159-22052 GCA_024741275.1 Chironex yamaguchii
AGAGCTGCACCAGATGAGATGTGGTGTCTCAGAGGAATGCTAAGGATCTCATACTTGGATAGAGTTACTAACGAGGAAGTCCTGAGAAGGACGGGAGAGACGAGATGAATCTGTGGAGACATCAGGAAAGGTCGAGCAACATTCTTTGGGCATGTCATATGAAGAGAGAACCTAGAACATCTGTTCACATCAGGAAAGATCGAGCAACATTCTTTGGGCATGTCATACGGAGAGAGAACCTAGAACATCTGTTCACATCAGGAAAGATCGAGCAACATTCTTTGGGTATGTCATACAAAGAGAGAACCTATGACATCTGGTGACAACAGGAAAGATTCAAGGAAAAAGAAGTTGAGGGAGGCAACGAGAGAAAATCAAAGATCGCCTGAGTCGCTGGTTGGGAGGATCATCAATTGAGCTTTTGTACGCGTTGAGGGATAGAGCGAGGTTCAGAGCCATGGTGGCCTATGCTCAAAGGCATGGCACTTTAAAGACAAGAGTACCAACATGAGTCATGGTAGTTAAGTTTTCCATAATGATAAAGTTTTAATGTGGTTTTATAAAGGATCTCTCAAAACAGATCTCAGACAAAGTTTACAACTTCACACATGACAAACATCCTTATCACCAGCCTGAACATAGAAGAAAGGTCTTCAAAACAGTTTACAACTCTGTAAATGTCTAGTCTTTATTATCAGGTTGGGTTTGATCTGGCTACTCTTGTTTCTCTTTTTCAACCACAACAGTGAACCCTGGTTATATATACTTCAGGTATAGGCAGTTGTCAGTTATTATCACAAGAGGACAGTTGTTGGGCATTTGTGAAGTAAAGCAGAGGGAGCAAAGAAACAAAGCTGTGTGCTCCGAAATGTCTAGATCAATTGTGTTACAAATGTTAGGAGCTCCTGACGGTCAAAGAACACAGCTTAGGCAAACGTCAACAACCTCGCGCATTGCAGGCACATTTTGTAAGCCAAAACATGCCTGAAACCTCATTACTCCACAAAACTCGGTTGTAGCGAAAATAGCACTATACTGGGGACTTTACTGCAATGCCTATTTATATCTAAACTTATTGTGACAATCAAGTCCATGCAGTAGAGGTCGGCTGCCAGATAAATACTTCCTAGCATCATCATTGTACTTGTGAAAAGATAACTTAATAGGATGACAGGTAGCGGTTATCCTCTGAACCCTGAGCCTGACCTCTAGCCTTAAAAAAACAACCCGCCGTTAAGAAAGTCGTTTGAAGTGGTACAACTTAGACATGAAGTATTAAAAGTCATATAGCCACGATAGTCTCAATCACCCAATCAAACTGTGTTAAGCACTGGCAACTGCTTAATACTTTGCCACAACCACAGAACAAACATTTCTGGTGTGCAAGGATACAGTCAAAATAAACAAAAAACGTTTAATTGACAGGAATAAGTTCATCTTTTAATGTCTTTTTAATATTTAAAAATCAAAACACTGACTATAGGACACATCATGCTGCTTACTGTCGCAATACTAAAAGTTTATCTAACAGCAGTACTTCAATTACATCTGTTGGTTGCTCATGTGTTTTGCTCTAAATGTACTACGGAAGCCACGATCAGTTTATCCATCAGAAGGCATTATATTTCTCATGTAACCATGACAGAAAATCCCCAATAAACGTGTCCTCCATTTCTTGTAGATTTTCTGCTTCAGGCCAAACATTCTTGGAGGTCGATAATCGCAGAGGTGAAGGGGTTACAATGTGGAAGCGAACCTCTCGACGATCAAAGCACACAGCCTAAGACGAATGTAAATGTCCTCCAACATAGACAGGAAGTGGAAGGTCACGGAGGGTTGCATCGAAAGCTTGCCAATCTCTTAGAAATGGAAGAGAAAGTGAGAAAAAGAAGTAACCAGTGCATGCGTTGTAGGGCAAAATTACGGCAAAAAATAATTTTCCGGCCCATAGCACATTCGCTTAAGGAGGAGTTAGCTGAGAAAAACAATGCAAGTGTGCACGTTCAATCCGGCTTGCCAGTCCCTGAGAGGCAATTCGAAATAAATTGCATATAGGCAGGTTAGTATATGAATTGATTTTCGGTATTCCTTACGTGCAGTACTTTATTGTGAGATATGATTTCGCTTTTTTAGCTATGCGAAGAAAGGAGGAAACATGTTATATTGTTTTCAAGAAGAAAAAAACAATCAGCAGACGACGTCCTATCAGGCTGTAGTTGTGAATGAAGTGGGATTTATTGTTACAGATTTATAAAACAATACAGAAATACCATCCGGAGAAAGCCTAATAAGAATAGTAATGAATACTTTGTATGATTATAATTGGAATGTGATTTGATGAAGATCGGAGCACATGGGGTCAGCAAAGAGAACGGCGGTGGCAGTCTACTGTTGAGCATATGCTCCCCCAACAGGCTCACCGTTAAAAATACCATGCTTCAGCATACCAACAGGAAGAACATTTGGTTGCATCGCAGGTCTAAGCATTGGCTCCTGATCGATTACATCATCATCAGACATAGTGACCAGCGTGACGTCCATCTGACCAGGATTGTCTGGACTCTAGCACATAGTACGATCACGGCCTCGTCACTGCTAAGACAGATCTCTGTGTTACTCCCAAGGTGTGCATCCAGAGGCCCAAGCTGAACTCCAAACTCAACATTGTTCCACTGTAGGACCAATCCAGGCAGGTGCAGCCCACATGAACAAGTACATCAAAAAATCCTTACAAGGAAAATGGGCCACGGTGGAACGAGCTACGCTCTCTGAGGCCACATGGGAAGCCGGTCATGAGTTCCTAGGCCGCAGCAGGCGAAAGCATCTTGACAGGTTTGACGAGAACGGCTTCTCTATCCAGCCACTGCTGGACGAACTGCACCACTAGCAAGCCGCCTTGATGATGGATAAGCGGAACCAGTATAAGAAGAACGCTTACAACACGGCAAAAAAACATTGTGAGGAAGAAGTGTCGCTTCCTTAACGAGTCCTTGTGGTCTGATAGAGCCAAAGCCCTCCAAGAAGCAGCCGACAAAAAATACATACAAGCCTTCTACAAGGACTTCAATGCCGTTCACAGACCAACCTTCAATTGTGCGAGCCCCATCCTGACAGCTGACAGACACCAGATCACCAAACCGAGTACTATTTTGGAGCGCCGGGCAAATCCAACACTGAGGACAACATGATAGACAAAATAACAAAGTTTCCAGATAGGGGGCACATTGTCAACTCACCATCTCTGCATGAGGTAGCAGACGTATTTCATAGCCTCGGACACGGGAAGGCAGCTGGTGCTGACGGAATCCCAGCAGAAATCTACAAGCACGGTGGCAGTGTTTCAAGAGGACACTGCACGAGCTTTTTGTCCGAATCTGCAAGAAGGACGTGGTTCTGCAAGAATTTAAGGATGCCTCCATCGTGCACCTGTACAAATGCAAAGATAACAGAGTAAACCCAAACACCATCATGGCATCTCGCTGCTCTCAATAGCAGGAAAATCCTCGCACGCATATTCATCAACCGGCTGATGAACTGGCTGAAAAAGTTCATCCTGAAAATCAGTGTGGCTTCAGGAAAAACCAAGGCACAACTAACGTGATCTTCGCCATCCATCGAGTCCAAGAAAGAGCATGAGCAGCAAGCAGAAAGACCTATACTTCGTGTTAGTCGACTTAACAAAAGCATTCGATTCCATCCGCAGACTTTGTCTCTAGAAGCTGCTGCGGCGGGTTGGTTGCCTGGAGAAGCTCGTCAGCATCATCAGACAGTTCTACAAAGGCACGTGTGGTTGGTAGTGGAGTTGAGTCTGAACCCTTCGAAGTCAAGAACAGCGTTAAGCAAAGCTGCATCCTAGACCCCACCCTCTTTGGGATCGTCATCACAGCTATGCTTTTCAATGCCTTGTGAGACTGTAAGAGTGGCATCGACGTGTGGTTCTGCCTACGATGCCAGCGTATTTAACCCAAGCCGACTCCACACCAAGCGTAAAAAACTCTTGAGCTCTCATCCAGAAACTACTTTATGCCGACGACTACATGCTGGTAGCTCATATGGAAGCCGACGCCCAGATACGCATGCCCACCTTTGATCGATCTGCCAAGAACTATGCCTTAACGGTTAGTATGAAGAAGGTCTCTTCCGAACTGCGCTGCGTACTCCCTACTGAATGTCACAATGGACAGTCAACCTCTCACGGTCACTTGAAACGTCACCAACCATTGTAATGTTATCAATAATGCCGCCACAAATGATGCTGAAATCCCTATCCGCATCAGCAAGTGCTGCTTTCCAGTGCCTGGAAAAGCGCCTGTGGTCCATACATAATGTGTCGCTGAGGATCAAAATCATGTAGTTGCTAAGGAGTTTACATACTATATTGCTGTCCACGCACCTTTATGGGTGAAAGACCTGGATGCTCCATCGCCATCACACCAACCACCTAGACAGCTTCCATGCCCAGTCTATGATGAATCCTCGGGATCAGATGGCAACACCGCATCCCCATAAGCGAGGTCCTAGAATACTGCAAAACAAGCGGATTGGAAACCCACCTTTTGCATCACCATCTCCACATGGACAGGTCACCTGGTCTGCGTAGACGACTGCAGGCTCCCAAACCAGCTCTTTTTCAGCCAACTGGCGCAGGGTAAGTGGCCAATCGGTGCTTCGAAGAAGCACTACAAAGACGTGTTGAAGCCAAACGCAGACAGTTACAAAATAACGCTTGACAGCTCATCATGGCGAACCATATGCCACAATGCTGTCGAGTATTTTGAGAAATCCCGGATTCCGAACGCTATGGAGAAGAGGAAACGATGGAAAGAGAGACATGCATGGTGACAAGTTAAGCATGACATCTCCTGGGGTCCGTCGGCTACGACGTCCCTACCCATGATATTGGTGATACTTTTGCATTAATCCAACAATGCTCAAAGTAGATAGCTCCTTCTTTATATAATTCAAATTCAATTATATATTCAGCGTGAATGATAATAAGGAATCTAAGTAGAACATTTTGCTCAAGCAGAAACAACTTAACAATGAAAAAATATTTTTCTCTCTCTTAGAATGGCAGCGCTGTTCAAAGAATAATCCTTCAACGTGCTCAAAATCTTCTGGCTAGTTCAGCATACGTACATGTTCTTACATAAATGTACAAGTCCACTCATTATTTTCTGACACGTTAAAAGTTTATGAAAGAAATGAGCAACTTTGGGGTCATGACTTTCAAAACATAACTTCGCTTCATATTTGTTTCACTTCCTTCTGTTATGGGTGTGACTTGGCTGGCATTTCCTCCGTCAATTCTTATCTCCTTAAATATGCTGCTTTGAAATGACAATTTCTTTCGCTGTACAGCAACCATCAATAAATAAATCACAGAAATTAGCTGCCCAGCAACACGTTTTGCTGTAAATTAACACGCAGTGAAAATAAACACGCAGCGTAGATGACTGTGCTACATAGATCATACAATAAATTAATAGGGAAACCTCCAATTTTGTTGAATGAGTTTGCAACATGCTATACAACAAAGCTTTGAAGACACGGAAAGAAGGAAGAACTAGAGTAAAGTAAAATATACATAAGGATGAAAAAGATGAAGCAATGGAGAAATGTGTGGATATGGTGGTCAATGGAAAGTCAAAGTTTAAGTTACGGCTGTGAGCTTAAAGCGTTCCTATAGTTTGGATAACTAGTTTCTCGATTGCGGGATTTTATGGTGGTGTTCTCTGTTTGATGAACCACAGTACACTTAGGTCAGTGGTAATATCGAGGGTGGTCTGGCCGAATCATAATACTACAGGTGTATTGCTATGATAGAATTTGTCTCCCAGATGTTTACAGAAGAGCTAGGAAAAGAAGCGCTTTGTTTCATCAACATACAAAACTTCGCACTTAGTACACTTAGTAGACAACGTTTACCAAGTTCCTCTTTGTTTGTGGTGAATGTATACTGTGCCCTTAGGCCTTATGATGGACTGTACAGTGTAAGGAATGGGTCACGTATTATGACTTGGACTTAGCATGATCATTGCGACTCCACCATCCAACCACCTCCACAGCTTTGTAATTTAAATTTAAGTCGAATAGCTAAATAAAGGAGAGAAATAGCTCAACCATGACAAAGATAGACGGGCAATAACTGTAAAGGAAAAGGTTACCAGCTCAATAGATGGGCTTAATAGTTTAAAGATACATATGTATAGTCCTGCAACGACAAAACTAGCAGCTATTTGGCAATCAGAAGATCAAAATAAGCACAGGCAGAAGACAAAGAAGCAGTTGTGCAATTTGTTGTTGCAAAAACTACTAATTCCAATGAAATTTAAGTAGAGGTTTTGAAAACAAGTTATTATTTTTCATTTTTCATGTCTTGCTTCTTACTTGAGAAAATGTGGGGATACGAAGCCAGCCTGCCAGAGTAGAATGAAAGTTTATGCTATACAGATACAAGAGTCACATTACTGTCACATCCAAGGAGGGTTTCGACAAAACAAACGTCAAGGAAAAGGTAAATCAGATATTGAGACAGAAACAAGCTTAGTAGAAAAGGTACATCGTGTATTTTACAGATGTGTGCTTTGAGTAAAGTATTTGTCGCGTCCTTCAAATGAAATTATTTTCTTAACTCTAAGTCATTATAGAAGATGACATATGACCAAGGGATTTCCAATGATCTCGTTAATCCAGCCAGTTCTTTACATGAAATTGTAGAGTGCTTGAGATTTTTCCTCCTTCGTTTTCATCTCCTTCAAAGAGAAGAATTTATGATATAGAATCAATTCTTCATTTTCTCTTTTATGCTCCGTGTCATAATTGTTTTAACGTATTTTTATTGTAGCAATTTGGGAGTTTATCGTCTTCATTGATGTTAATAGCACTAACATAGTCACAACAGGTCCTTTGGTGCCATTACTGTGTGTTATTCAGTATCAACCAATGAGGAAGAGCATTTTGTAACACAAAAATCTAAAGCAGGCTGAAACAATATATCGTGTATCTTTGTTTATCATTCCAAAAGAAAGATGAAATAGTAATTTGGATGTCAATATTGCCTTCAGTATGTCCATGGGAATTTCCATTCCTTCCCTACTTGTTGCTTATGGTAAGTAGGAATTCCGTAAGTTACGTCAGGGTTAATATGATAAAACTCGACTCCACATACCCGGAGATTACCTTCAGTAAGTTGACGAGAGGAGCGAGACAAGAGACGGTCGTAACTACTAACGATAATACGATAAACACGAGATGGTGTTTGAATTTTAGAAGATGTATGTGTCGACACACAACAATGCCCAGTAGTATTGTATCGTGCATTATGGTTACTGTTGTGTACAGTAATTGTTGCTTTAGATGGTATGAACGTGAAGAACATACTCGTATCTCTTATGTATTCAAGAATGTAGAGAGAAATTAGAATGAAAACTACATCTAGTTGGCATTGGCAATAGCAAGAACAGTGCCACTACGGAAAATTATTTCGTTTTAGCTGCCAAATTGGATTAAACTCAACTAGTTACCTAACATTCCACTAAGTTAATACAGACAGTAAGGCAAATATCATTTAACATCTTTTCGTCCTTACTAATGAAATATTACATGGATATTGCTTAATGTGTTATTTAAACAGGCCATTGATGAAAAAGACAACGTTTGAAATATGTATCAGAAGTATCGAGACAGTCAGATACCCCTGAAAGTCCTCCAAAGCAAAAATCTGCAAGTTGCATTGGATCCTAAAGAAACTTACTGGGACATTAAAAGACTTTAATCTGCTTAAAGCACCCAACTTTCAATTTATTGCTGTTATTTTTGAATGAGATATTGAGGAACAACATTTTGAGTCCCATTTACCGCAATGTTAACGAAAACTAAAGAATGATCCAGAATCCAGAAGGATATCCAGACCACTCTCAAATGTTATTGGGTTCTTCCCTGGACCGATATACAATTAAAAATTTGTGTGAATCCGATCATAACATTTGTTGCTAACAGACAGACAAATAGACAGACAGAGACACACACAAACAAGCAAACAAACAGGCAGATAAACAAACAAATCACCAACCAGCAAACTGAGCCTTCTTAACGGAAGTAATTGTTATCAATCTCTGTCCAAGACATTTATCAGAATCTGAGGTTTGTAGATATTTCTTGCTTTACATCTATACGTTTTCTTCGATCATCAGCCTCTCCAAACAAGATTTCCGAGACAAATTGTGGTAAGATGAGATTGTTTAAGGATACATATCGGTCCGTTGTAATCTAAACAGTCTTGAACTTTGAGCAATACAACTTTCCGGTTGAAGGATCTTATTTCTTCACTTCCTTTCTCTTGTGCATGTTCCTTCCATATTTACTGCTCAGCATTTTGCCAATGCTTTCTGATTATCTGTATTTTAATACTAAGCTGTGTTTCTTTTTCATTTTCATTCATTTTGTATTTTCTTTTCTCTGTTGTGTCACTCTCGTATCAGCTTTCCCTCAGTTTATAAAATATCCACTAGCAACTCCTATTTCAGCGAGAATGTCTGAGACAGATTTGGTCGATATCGGTACAAGGCGCCACTGGTCGTTCCCGTTCAGATAAGTGAATGCTGTGGTTACAAGATTGTGTTGACACAAATTTGCAGCGTGCGGTCAAAATTTCAGCAACTGATAGTTGGAGATAATCGGGATCCAACTATTCTTTACTACTATGAGTTGGAATATGTCTGTCTACAAATGTTCATCGTTAATAATTCTGTACTCGCTTATATTGGTACGTTATGTTCAGTTGCAGCCTAAAACATGGCAAATGAATCGAACTATCAAACTTTTTAAACTCAAAGACATATTTAATACTTCAGAAATAGCTACGAATTCACAGAGAGTTTCCCTCTACTCAAGGAATGGCCTCTTTATGGAAATTTTAGATAACGGTCTTGTCAAAGGGACATCGAATAGGAATTCTAAAAATGGTAAGTTTCAAGTAACTAACATCTACAAATGTCTTCAGTCTAATCAACCTATCTGAATTTTCGTCTAAGTTATTATACAGTACAGTCAAGTTGTTTATGAGGACATAACTTCTTTTTAGATATGACTATGGAGCCATAGTAAATTCGCCATAAGGATTGCTTAATTGATTATGTATTAGAGTATTAAAATATCAAGCATCATACTGTAGCTTCAACTTGGGACATCCAATTTGTTTTCTCACAATGCGGTATTATTTTAGAATATTTGGAGTCGTTACGTCGCTCTACCGAGACCACAGGTATGTGTTGCATTAATGACATTTTATCAACCTATTTAACGTGACGTCTCAGCCTAAAAAGACTTGAGAATGCTTACTCACAAAACAATACATGGAAATTCAAAAAGCCCAAAATGCCCTTGGAAATTAAAAAATCCTCCAAAACTGACAGTTCGCATGGAATTCTGGTACTAGCTCAGGCAAGTATGATAGAAATGTTATATGAAAAGGAGATGGTACAGCACAATCAATTCCTTATTTTCGTTTTACAATCGGTACTTTGATGATGTGCCTAATCATGGGTGTAAAACATCGAAAAAGAGTAAAATTTATTCGCTTAAATCAGCCCATAAGTACAATAATCTGTATATTTGTACTCCGAAAAATGTGAAAGTGAGAAACCATAGACACCGTTAATATTTATTGGTTGCAACGCTTTGTCCATTTGGTCTTACTCTCAAATCTAAAGACAAGTAAATGTTTTCTTTGTTAATACGTCATTGCGGTTAGCTGGTCATTTTATGCGTCATATAGTAAAATAAGAACGCATTTGCAAGGCATGCTTGACATACTCATGTCTTCTGGTATACAAGTCGTCCTCATTTGTGTATTTAAGTATTTAAGTCTGGCTATGGGAATAAAATGAAGTTGCATGAAGCCTAAATTAAGATCATTTAGTTTTAACAATAAGACCCCGTGGTCAGGCCTACACAGACTTACAGTCAACATCATGCTAACTTAAGCATTAAATTACTCTAATAAAAATACACGGTGTTAGCATCCACCTTATTTTTTGCTATGTAACAAAAATTCAAGTATAGTAAACAACATTGACAAACCACGTTTACTAAAATACGAAGATTGCTGTAATTATATAAACGGTTCTGAAAGTTCACTCCGATCCCCCTAAGATGGCAAGATGGATCCCCGTCGGCACCCACAACCAACCTAGAAGTATTCATTGTTTCTACTTGCCATACTAATAAGGGTCTCTGCGTTACGTTGGAAAGTGTTAATGGAATCCTAGGGTAAACTGCTTTCGGTAATCCTGCAGAAGTAATGATAAAATTTGCTCACATTTCGTCTACATGACTATATAAAAGACTATGTATATACTCCTTTACTACCGCCATCCTTACAAATTAATTGGTAATCACTTGCATTTGCATTGACGTTATCAACAAAACGTTGTGGGTTCCGTCCCCAATAGTTTATTTGTTTTCCAGAGTTCCAATAATTTTTGCTTTTAATTCACTTCATACAGAGACCAATATCTCGCATGGGACATAGAACTGTAACATATTCTTTAAAAAATGCTTTTTACCTATTTGCTGATGTTACGTATCATTGCAAGTGTCACTCTACCTATTGTTCTATCATCAAAACATTCTCATTGCAGTCGACTCAAAGTCTCTTTATCAGACATTGCCTTATTTATATTCTTTAATTTCTGCTGCTTATAGCTATCAGTCTCTCTTGCTATGAGATAATTATGAATGAAATACTAATTACTGCCGGTATTTTTGGGTGATGTCAATAAATGGTCTACCAAAAGACACTCAAAGTTTCTGGAAGAAATGTTTCATTACACGAAATTGCAGCGACTTGCAAAGCAAGAGTATTTCTTAAACCACGAGATTGGAATTCTTTAAAGTAAAAGTTTGGGTTGCTTCTAAAATAATAACTTCGTTCAGAGTAACTATTTGACCAATCTGCCTCACAAATGTAATGCTTTGAATAAAATTAAAAATGTCTAAGAAGTAAAAAGCTCCTTTAATAGTGAGAATAATTCGCAAGCAATCTGACCTTGTGAGGAAGAAACGTCAACTGAAGTAAAAATTTAAGTTATATTGTCATTAAATTTGATAAGTAATAGAAGCTACAGTAACTTAAACATGATTTTTTATCGAGAAAAGAGCAGAATATTCAAGCATATGAATGACTCGAAGCTGATAACAAAGTAAATTTTTAACTAAGCTGCTTACTTGCAATCAAGATCTGACACTTACACGCTAATATGTAAAAAATGATGTTCCTAAGGAAAGGTCTCAAAGCAAGTCCAGCCTGTGACATTAATAACCTCGATCTTGTATACTTTAATTGTAAACGTTTTAGGTCAAAGACCTTGGATCAACAAGTATGGGCTCTGTAAGCCAGCACATGACATATTGCATGGTGTGTAACGAAAGTCGCCATACCTTTGTCGTTAAATGATTGCATGCATTACCAGTCTACATTCGCCCTAATGTATGATGTCCCTTTATGAATTCTATATAAAAACGGAAAACCTAGTGAATACCAGAGCTTCGTGCTTATCAAAATAGGAACCTCTAGTATTTAGGTTGTTGAATATTTGTGCTACAGGTCACGAGTGGCATATTGCCAAGCAGAAAGCTTTGAAGTGTGTCAGGTTAAAGGTATAGTTATCATTGTGACCACTTGAGCATTGGCATGGGTCTCACGACTCTAGACCTGACACCTTTCTTAGTGAGCTTAGAAGAACACTTACGTACGAAGGTGGTAAGACTCTTGGTTTGAACCACGCTCCTATACTCGTGATATCCGGTGCCTGTCCATTGGCGTATGCGCTGACTAGTGCGTTACACCTATAAGGTATAAAATAAATACCGATCGCACTAGTTTCAAATATAAAAAGAAAGTGCAGTTTAGTGTAACGAACTGACGATTGACGTGTACAGCCATGTAACCTGAGTTCGACGATCTCATTTTTACAGTTATAACTTAATTCTCTCAATTATTCAAGACAAAAATGTCTGCATTACATTTGCATTGACGTTATTTTGTTCAATTAATACAGTTCTTCCATGATTATCCGGTCGTGATGTGCACAAATTTTTCATAAACGAACTGGAAAATCGATAATAAATTGACCAACTTTTGCTGTAAATGTATTTCAAAACACTTTGCAAGTGAGATGTATTGCCAGAATTTTTTGAGTATAAAGACATTGAAATAAGAATTGCATCAACAACGTTCAAAAACTGTAAAACCAAAGCAGAAATCGAATAAAGAACATGAATCATTAAGCGTCCAAAATAAAGTGCGCTTAATTGAGCAAAAGTGCGGATAATAATAAATTTTCGGAACGGATAATCGAGGATTGCCAATCTCTAGTGCATACAAAATGCAAAATGCTATAAGTATTTTATGCGACAACGCCTAATGTTCCTTTGCATCTGGTGGTAAAAACTGTTAGTGAGTCTCCTTGAACTTATACAACATTCCTGGCAATTGTTTTCAATTGCATGTAACTTGGTGCAGCCACTTTCGCTTGCTTTGCCCTTGCAATTATCTATGCCACTGAGTGTAACGAGTCGTGGCGTGCTGCTGCACCGAGACAAATTAATTGTAAGATAGAAATTAGTAGTTACTGCAGTATTTCAATACCGAAATGTGTATGCGTGTTTGTAATAAATTATGCTTAAATGACGTATACCGAGATATTATCAATAATGATGAGATAAGGCAACACAGTTTGCCATGCTAGTTCACATCTTCGGGTTGTTCGCACAAAATCGGCAATGAAGAAAAACGATCACAAAATTAATTTATTGCGTATAACCATAGTGCATATCTTATATTGAAAACCACGTCTGCATGATGGTAAACGTTGTGAAGTAAGAAATGAGTCCTATTTGTATTCCACTTTTTTGTTTCACCTTGCAGTGCTTTAGAACTTAAGCAATTCAGTTTTTGCGTATTTAAGAGTTTTCGAAGTAGATGGGGATAGTCATGCACTTCAGAAGGTATGTAACTGACACGAAAATCGTGTTCACAGTGTCAAAAGTTGAAGATTTCCTTTAGTAAGCTAGTCATAGTTACTGGCTGCCAATCCTCAGTTGGCGTTTATCCAGATACATATAAGCTATTCTAAACCATTTACAGATGGCACACTTGTATCTGTTTTCAGGATGAGAACATTTACCTAGTTTATGATACATTGTGTAATAAATTTCTGTTAGTGAAAGGATCCGGCAATTCTGACGGACCCAAAATAAATATGAAAATATATTGAAGCTGCATTCTAGCTCATCACCTTTCACATTTTCACAAAGTTGCACTTACTAACGCTGTTTCGACTACTAACATCGTCATGTTGAAATGCTGAATCGAAACTCATAAAACATAAAAATATTTGATAACTCCATGGGTGATATATGCTGTAAGTGACAACTAGTGGTGTTGTGTCTGATTAGCTCCAAGGAAGGTTTTGCAACAAAGCCCATCAGACTATTCTTGTCTACCGTTTTGGAGTTTTTGCCGACTATCATGGTCCATCTTCAAAACATGGTAGTTCGGGGCCCTTTATACTCACAAGGAATGCACCACTTAACTCATTAGTGTCGTAATGAATGCTAGAACTCATTTCCCTGTTTGATACAATTTATCACAAAGCATTATCTCTAATACGCTCTGGTTACTATTTAATACTCCGGATATCCTCACGGAAAATCTTTGCTTGACAAACGCATAACTAAGACAATATTCATCAGGATTTCAGTTCTATCATGTTTTACATCACAAAGTACAACAACAAGAAACAGAGTGATTTCACTCCATCCCAACAGTTCAGCCTTCCTCGCGCAATTAAGCATAATCTCCACTATTCAAATAAGTCGAAATACGAAGTTGTGATAATAGACCCTTTTATGGTTTCTCTCTCATTAGGAGAGGCAAACGGGCTATGACGCGGGAGACTATAAGAGGATGGCATGCATCATCTTTGCATATTACGTAATGAATCTAAAAAACTTCTTTCCCATCTCAGGTCGGCGTTGTGTCGCTAGTGTCCTTGTTCCCTGTGGCTTTTGTTGGTCCTCTGAGAAATGAAGGCTATCAAAATCAAAATAGCTATAAAATTCTCTTTCCTCTGTAAAACAAGTGAAGAAAGCCAGATTGTACTCCTATCGTTCCGTAGGTTCTGCCCTTTCATTTTTGTGGGTTTACAGAGACTAAGCAGGATTTAGCCTTCCACTATTTGTTTGCTTGCTTCGAATTTTGATATTTACCACTTTTTATTTCTTTTGTTTCTACTCGAAATGGTGTCATTATATTCTCTATCTCGCTCGCTCTCAGGTGTCATCAATTTTTTTCTTGTACTACTAGATATTAAGCTTCAGATTTAATTACACCAAAAAGTGCTGTACCCTCCCCTGCCTTCTCTAATAACAATTGCTGGAGGGATACTTCTCATTAAAAAATCGGAATAAACAACTGAGGAAAAATCATTTGGTTAGCCATCACCTACGTCATGTCAATCAAATTGTTAAGATAGCTTCGCTTTGGCTGCGTTCCTAAGCCATACAACTAAAGGCAATCCTAACAAATGTAGATTCACTTTCTGCAATTAAGAAATATGACTCCACAACTGACTCTCATCGGCGGGGTGTATTGCTATCACTGCCAGAAAAGCAACCAAGTAAGCTCGTTAATGAATATTGATGGAACCATAATGGAGTAAAACTGAGCTTTCCTTTGCACTTATGAGATTAATCCTTGCCCTTTTAGCAAGCGCTTGGAAACAGTTATACTTAACTTGAGATGGTAATAAAAAGCTTTCTTTCAACAAAAAATACATCTAGACAAAATTAACTTCCTACTTTCAACCCTCAAAGTCTTATTGTCCTTGACTAGATTATGTTTAAGTCGGTGTTTTTGTTTGTCTGTCCGTCTGTTTTTCTCTAACAACGTAACAGAACTTTATGATTTGAATAAGATTTCCAGGTATTATCCAAACTAGCTTTCCAAACTGCTGATTACATTCTGAAGGATGATTGGGATCACAATGTCGCTTCAGGCGTTTTATTGGTAATAATTGCTGATAAAACCCCCACTATTGAGGAAATCTCCATGGGGAAAACTCAGTTACCGTGGCTTCTGTCATTGACTTTAATATTAAAAAATTAAAAATTCCACCTGACTTGATGTGTTAGCTAAGGTTTGTACTCTTGGAGTATTTTAATATCTTAATTCATTGCAGAAAACGACTAGCTGAGGAAGCTTCAACCTTTTTCGGTTGGATAATAACTTTACTTGATAGCATACTTTGGACGATAAAAACTTTGCCATCTCGAAATTGGATCAATGACTTTTACTCAAAAATCGCCTCGAAAATTTGCGACATTGCGCTAAAAACATACTTAAAAGATTTTTTCGTCACACTCTTCAGACTATATTTTCTTGTTTGACTGTAGAAATACTCCAATATACTTAGATGAAAAATTATTATAATATTAAATGTATTGAATATTGTAATAAAAATTATTTTGCTAAAGCGCAGTGCCTGGTCAATCACGGATCACCTTCTGAGTAGCAAACAGAGTTATAGATTCGGAATGCAGCTTCAGGTAGTGAGAGGCCTCTGTAATTATCGTATTTTGTTAATGCTTTTTTAAGGAATAGGTATCAAGGCAGAAAATTCCTATTCTTTCGGCTGACATCTACGATATGTCTTGTTGCTGAAATTCAACAGGTTCTGTCTCACTATAGTCAGTGTATTTTAGATACTCGAAGTGCCACTATGCGCTTCTCGTTGACTTGTTAATCTCGTTTGTGTGAGGTAAACTGAATCCTCGTAATATCGTGACCTGTAAAAATTTTTATATTCTGGGTTAGGAGAGCTGAGAACAAACAACAGCCGCGTTCAATAACAAAAATTAATTCAATAACATGATTTGATTGAATTGACTCGGAAAAAAATAGTAATCTGAGCTAAAACGCACGCACTATGGGAAACCAAGGGGTCTGGGTAGAAAAAGCAGTCTTATGACCAGTTAGTTGCAAATTTTTTAATTTTGTAAATGAATAAAAGTGAAAGTTGTTCTCTCGATAGAATATTCCGACAAATCTACAATGGCCTTGTTTCTCCGAAGTGAATTTATTATGTTATGATTGAGGATGGCATTAATACTGCCCTTTAGAGAAGTGGCTTGTGCATTTTGTTGGTAACTTTTTCATCATTAACGACGTAGTTGGTTAATGCAAAAACTTTTTGCGTGTATGTTAATGTGGTATGGATATCCTGAGGTACGAACTTTCTTACTCTTTTGTGTATTTCTCGAAAAGCGTTGTATCCAGACCTCTATTTCCATGCCACTGAAATAAATAATCCTCTACATACATGAATTATGTAAGAATTGAACATGAATTAAGGCAAGTAATATTTGTAAGCGTTCACTTTATCTATATCTATTGTAACCGCATGTTGAATTGTATCTTTAATAACTGACATTTTGTTTCCAAAACTTAATTGTGTACATTTTCATCCACCTCAGCAATACTGGAGATGAGCTCATACGGTCCTGCATACAAGAGAATCAAAAAGCCTAACTCGTCTTTATATCTGGCGTTGGACAACTCGGGAAGAGTTCACACTAAGGTAATTCATTCATTGAAACGATCATCACATCAAGTGGACTGACTCTTAAAGCAGTGTGGCATGTTTTTCGTGTCATCAGCATATACGGCGCGTGTATTCGTCTTACAGAACTCCGTTAGCACGTTTTTTAAGTTACGCGGAGAGACTGAAACATTTCAACTTGTCCGTATTGATTCGTGTCAATTCCCATATATATATACTAAAGTATACTTTGTTATTGTCGGAATACAAGCTTGGTATGGTGATGTCCAAAATAGTGAACAAGTGACAACTTATCGAAGCAGTACAAAACAAACTTATTCAGCACGATACAAATGATTTAGAAAATGAACATTTGAGGTAAAATACTTGAATATTATTGACAACGTTTTCTTGAGTGCACACGCATAAACTATGAATAATATTATCTTCTGCAAATATCTTACGTTGCACTCTAAAAACTTAGAAACTATCTTAAAAGATAGCTCGAATAAATCGTCTTTAGTGAGCTAGTGTGAACAAAACAACGTGCTTTTGCCACATCGGAGTGGGCTGGACAGCATCGCGAAGCAAAGAGGTTATAACTTGGGACCTGTTTATGTAAGCCCAGCTTACAGGCTAGCAAGACAAGAGGAATGGTTTCACATGCGCGTTTATACGGAGAGATTCCAGCGTTCCTACAAAGACCATGTGTCAAAAAACTGTATGTGCTTGCTTATTTTGCTCTTTTTCAGCTCTTGAGTTTGTCAAGAGTACGTAAATAAAAAGAGCTTTTGGCTTTACCTTCAGTTACTTAAAACTTGCGGTAAGAGACTGTTTCTTTGGTTGCGGTCTACTTGTGTCAATAAAATACTGTAGATTGAATTTAACGAAGGACGTCAAATATTTTGATCTTGTAGATGGGGTCAATTAGAGGTCCAGACAATTTTTCATATGACAAGTGTATTTGTTCATGAGCTGGCATGCCAAATTTTCAGCAAGTAGAATTAGAATATAAAAAATTGTCATATGTGAAAATTGTCATATGTGAAAATTGTCATATGTGAAAGTTGTCATATGTGAAAATCACTAATATAAACGGCTTGACAAGTAACCTTCAGAACTTCATACGACACTTGTCATTGAAAAATTGTCAAAGACAACTTGTTTATCCAGATGATCAATGCAAAATGTCATAGAAAATTGCTCGTGGAACTTCGGCTATAGGTGAGGAATCAGCAGCTCCGATACCTGATGTTCTGCGCGAATATCCTCGCTACTACGAATATCCT